>QEOT01007259.1:3527-21413 GCA_003123785.1 Pterocarya stenoptera | reverse complement strand
TTTAATTTTGAATTATGTAAATATCGAATTGAGTTATTACATTTTAATATAAATCTAATTTTTCTAATTTATTAATGATTTTTGTTTAATAATTTATTAAGAAATAAACTTAAATATTTTTTTTCATTTTCAGATAAATTGAATAGCTTATTAATTATCCTGAAATTAATTACGCTATTTGAGATAGATCTACAGTTTCTAATGTACTATAGTTTATTTAATTGTTTTTAAATGTAAAGGATGAGACTTTATAAAATATATGATTAAATTATTTAATACTTATCTCATGTAGTTTTGAATTTTAAAATTAACACATTATATATTTATTTTGAAATAAAAAATATACAACATACGCATCCAACTATAACTATTAAGAGTAATAATAGTAGATTACTTAATATAATTAAAAATTTTCATAGGGAAATAAATTATAACTTCTTAATAATTTAAAAATATAATATGTCATTATTACTATTTTATTTAGTCAAATGTGAAAATGTTAAATAAATTAATGTTTTTCATTGTTATTATTTTTTATAGTACTTCTATTTTAATAATATTAAAAAATGTTATGAAAACTTTTAAAATAAATTAAGATGGTCTGGTTTATATTCTTATACTAAAAGCTAAACTGCATTTTGAGTAACACAATGATTTAACATTATTTGTAGTGCTAAATAATATGGTTTAGAATATGTTAATATATATTAGAACATTTTTAATTTTTTCATTATCTGAAAATTTATATAATGTTGGAATTTTTCTTTTACATATTTATGAACAAATGTTAAATAATTACTAACAAATTATCTTCTCATAAAGAAGATAAAATTAAAAAAAAAATCAATAATCTTTCAGTATAATCTGTAATTTAAAAACATTTTCTTCCATAACCATGTGAATTCACCCTATCTTTTTTTATATAGAAACCTAACAAAATTATTGTTAACATTAATTTTAATTTTCAAATTGTAATAAACATCTTTTTTTATTTTTTTATTTAAATATGTTCTTTATGCTTTTGATATATATAGGCACAGTATGAATATAAGTAGATAGAGCACGTTAACTTTTTGTTTTAATTATGTTTCATCATTTTATAATTCGTAATAACGTTTTAGTATTAATATTTTTATTATTAATTTAAGTTTTTATTAAAATTTTCTTATTAAAATTTTCCGTTATATAACTAAATAAAACACTAACTTATATGGATATATTATTTCTGTTAAGTTTATATTAGGTTTATTTTAAGTTATGTAAATCCATGATTTGTTTTAACTTTGTTTAAAAAAAATTTCTCACTTTCTCATTTCTCATTTGCTATCAATTTTTTTTTTTATATTTGTAAGGATCGGACCTTAGACTTGTTTTTCTTTTCTAAGGATCGGACCTTAGAAAAACAAGTGAAGCTCGAGCTCTTTTGATGGACCAAAAAAAAAAAAAAGAACAAAAGAGAGAAGGGTGGAAAAAAGACAATGAATTATGATTTTTGTGAAATAGTATTTTGATTGTTTCTGTGTTTTGAAAAATAGTTTTTTGTGAAATATTTTTACATATATACTTTAAAAATATATGTACATAGTTGTGACTTGGTTTTTATAAGTTGTTGTATTATAGTTATAAATATTATGTAGATCGTGTGTATAATATGTGTTGTAAAGAAGAAATTTTTTTTGAATAACTGTTTCAAAACTTATTTTCAAAACTTTCAATCATTGTAATATATAGGTACAAAGTATTTATGTGTAGTTATAAATGTGTTTGTGAAAATTTCTAAGTTATACTTATAGATATTTTGCAGATAATATATATGATTTTTTTTATGATTAGGGACAAAATATTAAAATATAAATGAAATTCTGTTAATTTGTAGTTAAATTCTAGAATTTATAAATATTTAAATTTTCATTTTTTGACTCATTTTATATTAACAGGTAGTCATAAAAAATTTACTTTATTATCATATATATAAATTTATCGGATATTACTATCTATTACATTTCATAATTATATTTTTTAGTCTGTTTTTTCTTATTACATGTTTTTATAAAAAAAAAATCTATTTTTAAGATGTTTCTGCAACTAGGCATACGTGCATTAGCACGTTATGCCTTACTAGTATATATATATATATATATAAGTGGGAACTAGCATTTTTCTTTCATATATATATATATATAAATATAGGTTTAATTAATCTTCTAAAGAAGAGGGTTAGGAAGGTGGCGACATGTTTTAATTTTTCTTTCTTATAGCTATCTTGTACATGACATGGTCCACCATCGATGGGATAATATGCTATTGGGGCATCCTGCTCTTGTTGTCATAATTACAACATTCATTATAATATCATTCATCAGTACTCTCCAATTAATAGATTTTGGATTTTTATCTGATTTGGAGGACATTGGACGTGTACATGACCGACAAACCCCACATGCAACAATAGGCCACTGTACTGGCACGTATGGGTACACAATGGCCCATTTCTTAATTAAAACCCAATCCTCCATCTTGTCCATATACATGCATGTTTTCTTTTGTTTGAGGATATGCCTTGGATGATTAGTGCTGGTCCTGCCCTCCTTTAACCCGTTTGGATTGCAAGATAATTTGGTCTCATCTAGTCACATTTTATTTTATTTTAATATATAAATATCATAAATATAATTCTTTTTTAATTTTTAATTTTTTTATAAAATCATTATAACTTTTTTATACTTTTAAATAAAATATAAAAAATAATTCAATTTTTCAAACACCGAAACAAAAATTATATTCTAACAAAAGTTTAACTTTATAATATTTTTATTCAACTTTTTCTCTCTCATTTTGCAAAACTCCATAAAATATCTTAACTCAAATTATTTCACAACTATTCACAAATTATTTTACTACTATTTATAAATTTCTTATATCTCATCTAATCATCCAAATCAGCACTTAATCTCTCATGAATGATATAATATACATATATATTGGGTTATTCATCCCACGATTGCGTCCCTTTCTCAATTGCCATATCAAGGACACAGTCTTCACATGTGAAACATGGGTCGACACAGGTGCTAGATGACAATGGCATTGCACATTTTCTGATCTATGTTAAAAGCAGAATAAAGTGAGTAACATTATTCTCCAGTAGTGAACCTGATCATAATTATGGTGTTATTAATTCCAGCTGGTCAACAAAAAGATGATTAAATAACTTAGTGGGATCATGAACGTCCGAAATGTTGCGTGATGATCATCAAATAACTTGTGGGAAAGATGTTGACTCTGAGAGCGTGGTGAAATATTATGATCATAAAAAATAAGAATTCAACTAAATTAGCATTCGATGGTCACGAAAGTATTGAAATAATAGTTAGATCCTTAACAAATTGAAAGAAAAAGGGATATACAAGATTATATTATAAGTTATTGGACTTTCCCTTAGAAACTTAGTATTAATTAAATATAGGCAATACAAATTGAAAGAAAAAGGGATATACAAGATTATATTATAAGTTATTGGACTTTCCCTTAGAAACTTAGTATTAATTAAATATAGGCAATATGAATGATATGTCATATTAGGGATCAAGAGAGGCCAGGTACCCCAAGTTTGGTAACAAGTTAGATTTAACATATAGCTAATTATAAGGAAAACAAAAAGAGTTTTTTTTTTTTTTTTGAAATAGCTGGGGATCATTACAACCCGTTGGACTTGGAGGATTGACTCCTATAGCCTTCGAAGACAGACGGAGTCCATGGCCCATTCCATGCGAGATGGGCCGGGCTGTAATATTTGATGCTCTAGGTGAGTTTTATTTGTTAGAGCCTAGAGACCGTTCACTGCATTCCACGTCCAAATTAGAGTTAGCCCAAATTTTAGATCCATGTTTTGATATATTGAATGCTCAATCCATGTTGTATTCTTCTTTCTTTTTGGTGGGTCTAAAATATTTTCATTACCCTAGTTTTTGTATCTAACATATTATTTTGTGTGATATATATTGTATAAATCAACGATACGAACTAATGACTGAATGAGATCAAAATTAAGGTTGCATTTGAGTAGTAAAGTATTCTCAAGTATTATGTAAATAGTAGTAATAAAATAATAAAAAAAATAATTATAGAATATTAAATAGTAGTAAAAAATAATAATAAAATAATAAATAGTAGTAAAATACTCTGAGAATACTACTTAAACTAGGTGGCCTATTTAATTATAATAAAATAAAATCTGTAAATAATAATAAAATAATTTTTCAATGATTTTGAAATAGTTTGAGTTAAAATGTTTTATAGGATTTTGAAAAATAAGAGAGAAAAATTTGAATAAAAAAATTATAAAGTTAAAATAGGGTTAAAATATAATTTTTCAATATAATTTTTATTTTAGGATTGAAAAAGTTGAATTATTTTTTATGTTTTGTTTTAAAATTTGGAAAAGTTGTAATGATTAGATGAAAAATATTAAAAATTTAAAAATTTAAAATTAAAAAATGTTTATGTTTAAATGATATTTGAATGTGGAGATGAAATTAAATGTGATGTTTTGAAAGGTTGTGAAACCAAACATCTTTTAGACATGAGTTCTGTTTTTGTGACGAGGGTGGAAGTAAAATAGCAATGGACGTTATTGTAATTCTGCTTTAAAAAATGAGTATTTTATAAAATGAAAACCCTTGCAGTTATGTTTTATAAAAAGGAAAACATTAGTTTGCTTTCTCATTTCGCCCACTCAATTTAACTATTTGTGTATTTTTTTTTTTTTAGTTTTTTTTACTTAGTAATTAAGAAAGTAATTTTTAGTATATTTATATATTTTTTATTTTTTAAAAATATTTAAATATGTTTAAAAAATCTGAAAAGAAAAATAAAAATAAAAATAAAAACACAAATTTTACTTACCAATCAAAACGAGCGGGCTACTCTGGGTTGCAGAGTAGCCCAACTCTTATAAAAATATGCTCGATTAAATTAAAATAATAAAAAAATTCATGTATATTGCTTTTTTTTATAAGATGTACATAACATTATTAAAATTAAAACAAGATGCTCAATTTCATATAATATTTCTTTTATAACCAACTAATATGATATTATCAATTTATTAAAAATATTAAAATTAAATTGCACATAATCATGCTTGTTTAAAATGAAAGCATTTAAATAATTTTAAAATATTGCATGTGTATATTTATTTTTTATTAATATCTATTTAAAGTTATGGCTTGATTTTCATATTTTAAATTATTTTATAGATATTTGTCGTAAGGAGAATTATTAAGTCTAATAAAAATATCTTAAGGTGATTTAACTACAAGACGCAAATAAGCTTTACCATTTGATATTTTCATGTCAAATTATATTAATTTATAAATTTATTTTTCTAAGATTTATTTGATATATAACTATGTTTGTAGTTCTTGAAAGTGCAAGTTTTAGGCTGTGTTTCATAAGTGAAGTAATTTCCGACTACTTCACTATTATTCATAAATAGTTTACTATTATTTATAAATTAATCACTATTTTTTATTATTTTTTTACTATTATTCATAAATTATATGAAATTACATAAACATCTAAAAGTAGTCTAATCATTTCATTTAAAATAAATAAATAAATCTAAAATGCATATAAGAAAATTATTTTTTTAAATCATCGATCATACTTCAAAAAAACAAAAATCTATTAGACTTACAAATCTAAAATTATATTTAATATTACTCTCTGCACATTTTTTTAAGAAGGTATTAAACGCGTTGTGCAATAAGAAGGGTTATTTTTAATATTTAAATCTTATTTGGTTACATATAAGAGATGAGATATGATAAAAGTTTAAAAAGTTGAATAAAATATTGTTAGAATATAATTTGTAATATAATTTTTGTTTTAAAATTTAAAAATATTTAATTATTAATTATATTTTATATAAAAAATTTAAAAAACTATAATAATGAGATTAATTGGCCTTAACGAATCGGGTGAAACACTTTAGGTGCTTGCCCATTCCACTAAAATGCAAATCAAATTTTTCTACCAATATCGCCCCCACTATTTGTAACTAGGGGTGATTTCGGTCCAGTCTAGTTGGTCCCCAGGGAGTTTTGTGAACTTGACCGGACCTATTTAGTCCAGGGTTTTCCCACCCTGGATCGGACCGAATAGCATAAGGACCGGTCCGGTCCCATCCGGGACGGGCTGGTCAGGTCGGTCCAACCGTGTACCAAATGGGCCAATGGCCCAATCCCTATATCCTATGTTTTTCGGCCCAACAGTCATTTTAACTTTTCGGCCCACTAACATTTTATCCAATTTTAAGTCCAAAGATGTCAAAAAATAACTTAAAAGGAAAATAAAAATAATCATAAAAAGAAATTGTCTACATACAATACATTTGAATAAAAAGATTTACTACTAAAGAACATAAATTTTCTATAACATCCAAACAACCGAAACAAGATTATCAATTATAGTAATAAAATTAAAAAAATAGAGATAAAGAAATTTAAAACAATCCATAATCAGTAAAATTCATAATAACTAATAACTAATCATCCAGTTTATCCAAATTTCAAACTCCGAATAAAATTTTTGAAAAAAATACAATAGACAGCTCTCACTGCCTCAACCTCTCATATTTACATCAATACAAAACACAAATATATATAAATAAAAAAGTCATATTAATACAAATATTAAAAAAAAATTAGTTAAACATTACTACATTAGTCATATTAAAGAAACAATGCACTGCAATCTACAACCCTACTCCATCACTGTAAGAGAACAACTATCTCCAAGCCTCCATGCACTGTAGTCTGCACATGTCAATGCTTCCTCAACTGTTCAGAGGCAACATATTACTATCAGATAAAATTGCATCCAAGGGAAATTTAACATTAAAACTCATGAAAGGATAATGGACCAACCTGAATAGGGAATGAAACACACAGAACCAACCCAATCTCTTTCTCAAGAATCTCTATTTTGTCTAGGTTAACCTTCCGTGATTGTTGTCATTAACTTTTTTTTTTTATTCTTTATTCAAGATTTAGTTTGGCAAGCATTAGATATATTCTTTGTTAAAAAACTTGCACCATTCGCAAATTCCAAAAATGTTATTTCCAAATGTCAAAGCAAGAGTGTTAGAAAAGCAAAAGCAAGGACAGAGACCACAAACATTATCATCATCTTTATTCATAGACAGGGTCTCAAATCATGATTAAAAAACCACAACCAATAATCTTCTCATCTCTTTAGTCTTTAATCAGTATTGGATATAGGGCCGGTAGACATTGAATTTGACGCTTCCACAAAATTAGCAAAGTTTCCAATAAGTTCTATCCAAAAAAATTTTAAAACAAAACAAGTTTAAAAAAGTTATATAACATATAAGATAAAATAAAATAAACCACAAAAGATATCAAAAGTAAATGCATTATATACCCATATCCAATTGCTTTTCAAATTCTTCCACTTCATCCATTAAAGTCCTAAGGCTTATTGGAATAAAAGAAGAACGAAGCCAGTTTTGTGCACAGATGAGACCTTTAACACTCATCAGATATAAACTATTTCGGAAATGGTCAAGTACACGATCCGCAGTGCTAAATGTAAATTCAGAGGCCACAATAGATACTGGTATAGCAAATACATCACATACAACCTTTGAAAGTACACTATATCTAACTGATTTCACCTTCCATCAATTTAGATGGTCAAAACTATTATCTTGATCCTCACATCTTTCAACTAAATATCTATCATTCTAACTTGTTTTCCAAATTATCTTTGTAACTGTTGCTTAAATTGAGCCATCAAATGTGCCTTTCTACTTATAATCTTATCAGCTGAAAGACTTACATCTTCAGCTAGGGAACTTGAGCGCTGATGAGAACTCCTTTCTTCATTTTCCATGTATGCCTCATACATGTAGATAAATGTATTTTTCACTTTCCAATTGAAGAGGTGAAAGTAGTGGGAATTTTAGTCAGGTTCTAGATTCTCTTAGCTTAGAAGAGGTGATCAGTGCCAGTAGGTCCCTTTTTACTGAGGGAGGAATCCCACTAGCTGAGGATGGACCCACTTTCTGTGATCATGCCGCCCAATCTTCTGATTCATTTTTGGAAGAAGATGCGCATAAGAGTGGACTGACATTTGAAGATGCCTCTGCTGGAGATACAGGGTCAACTAATTCCGACTCTTGGGAAGAATCTGAGGACATGCGACCTCTACTTGCCACCAAAGTATCTGAAAAGAATGACCTTGATGAGCCTGCCAAGGATAACACATCTCCATCTGATGCAGAAAATGAGTCTCCCTCTAATGCTGAAAGTGAGTCCAAAATCCACACTGCTGAAGATTTTGCCAATTGGCAGAGAATCATCCGTCTTGATGCTCTGAGGGCAAATGATGAATGGTTTATATACTCGCCATCTCAGGCTGCAGTGTCCGAGATGAAAGCTCACTGGTTAGCAGAGAGTGTTGGTTTGAACGAGTATGATCACTTGGATCCATCCAGGGTTTTCCATGCTGCTCGCCTGGTTGCTATCCTGGAAGCGTATGCAGTCTATGATCCTGAGATTGGTTACTGCCAAGGTATGAGTGATCTACTTGCTCCAATAATCACAGTGTTCGAGGAGGACCATGAAGCCTTCTGGTGCTTTGTGGGTTTCATGAAAAAAGCTCGGCATAATTTCCGGCTTGATGAGGTGGGAATCCGACGGCAGCTGAAAATTGTTTCCAAGATTATCAAGGGCAAGGATATTCATCTCTACAGGCACCTGGAAAAGCTTCAAGCTGAGGATTGCTTCTTTGTGTACAGAATGGTGGTGGTTCTCTTCCGGAGGGAGTTAAGTTTTGAGCCGACGCTGTGCCTCTGGGAGGTAATATGGGCTGATCAGGCAGCAATTAGGGCAGGGATTGCCAAGTCAACATGGGGGAGAATACAGCTTAAAGCCCCTCCTAACGATGATTTGTTGCTTTACGCGATAGCAGCCTGCGTGCTACAAAGGAGGAAGCTCATAATACAGAAGTAAAGTGGCATGGACGAAATTATGAAGGAGTGCAATAGCATGGCCGGCCATCTGGATGTGTGGAAGCTGCTTGATGATGCTCATGATTTGGTGGTCACCCTCCATGACAAGATTTAGGAAAACCTGCTCCATCTCATTTTCCTTATCTCCCCCCCCTTCCCCCCCACCCAAACAAAAGAATCCCTTTGAAAATTAACTTCTAATTTATTGTTGCTCCTGTTGAGGATCCCTTCAAAACCTATAAATCTTCGGGTTGATTCACAATGCTTGATACCAGCGCCCAGTGGGCAATTTCCACAGTGAGTAAATTATGAGATCTATAATGTATTTGTCCTCACTCAGGACTCATTTAAGTGATGGTGGAAACACTGCAGAATTACTTTCTAACTTTGCCCTGAGTTTCTTAACCCTGTGGCTATGATATTTATTGATGTTCTCTTTGCTTTTGTTTTCTGTTGTGACTTATCAATGCCATCATGACCCAAATTATGTTGTTGGCTAGTCATGCTGTTATTTAATAGTTGGAGGACTCTCGAGAGCAAATTCTATAATATTATATGATTTTCTTTAAATATTTTAAGTGCAGATAATAAAATTAAAAGATCTAAATTTGATCTTTAAAACCTATTTCATTAAAAGCAAATAGATATTTTAATAATTTTTTAGAATGTTAGAAAATAGTACTTCATATTAGTTTTCAGTACATATTATTCTTTATATCTTAATTTTAATATAATATCTATTATATAAGCGACTATGAAAGGGTGATAATTTAAATGATAATAATAATAATAAATTATATATATTTATTTTATATTTATAAGAGGAAGATTGTGATTTCGTATTGACATAATTATATTATAAATTTTACACGATTTTTTAATAAAGTAATAATATTTTTTAAACTTTTTAAAGGTCTCCTTTGTTTTTGTAGATAAGATAAGATGAATTGAGATTAAAGTTAAAAGTTGAATAAAATATTGTTAGAATATATTTTTTTAATATTATTTTTGTTTTATGATTTGAAAAAATTCAATCGTTTATTTTATTTTGTATAAAAATTATATAAAATTTGTTGATAAGTATAATAATTATATAAAATAAGATGAGTTAAAGAAGTTTTTTTATATACGTTTCGGGAGGGGTTCGAACCATGATATCTATTTTGGAGTCGTGAGTCTTGTGTATGGGTGAAAATTGGTCGGTCTGGATTGGAGAAATCGACCGGACCGGTTGGTTTGGTTCAGACTGGATCAACCCAAGACCAAGACTGGTTGGTCTCGGTCCTTGAAATAGAGGATTGAGACTTTTCGATCTGGTTCCAGTCCAGGAGTTTCCCACCCTGGATCGATCGAATTAAAAAATATATATATTATTTATATAATAATTATATAATTAATTATGTAATTTTTATCTAACCTATTACCATTAAAAATATAAAATTTTAAATATATTATTAACAAATTAATATTTTATCAATTAACTAATGTATAATATCAATTAACTAATTATATAGTAATTATATAAGTTCAGAATATAATTTTAATCTAATTTATTATTATTGATCATATAAAATAATTTTTTATTGAATTAATTATATAATTCACATAATTTTATTTAATATTTTAATTGATTTTTTTAATTAATTTAAAAATAATAATAATAATTAAGTCAGACTAAACAACGGACTGGACCGATAGCTTATACCGGTCCTTAAGAATGTTCGGTCGGTCTGATCCGGAGAAAATGGTGCATCAACCCAGGACCAGCCCGGACCGATTTACACCCCTCACTGCTGAGGCATCGGGGGTTTTCACTTTCACAGCGAAATCAGTTAAAGAGAGAGGTTTAGAACTCCCATTTCATTTGCTTTCCTCGTTTGCGACAGTAAAAGTCTACTAGATCTGTCTGTCAACATGTCCACCACCACCCCCGAGGAACCTGAATTGCAGAACGGAGTTCAGCCTGAACCAGAATTGAAAACAGACTTAGAACTGGAACGCGAACCTGAATCGTCGGAGCCTGAACCAGAAATAGAACCGGCGGTATCGGATTCCGTGCCGGAGCCTAAACTTGAGTCACCGGTGGCAGTCGATGCAGATCTTCAGCCCGAAGAACTCAAACAAAACTCGCTCCAATCTGATGAGGCCGATGACTCCGCAGCGAACGCACCCGCCCAGCGTGAGCTGCGAAAAGACGAAGGAAGCCGAACTTTCACGATGAGGGAGTTACTCGGTGGATTGAAAGGAGATGAGCCAGATGAGAGCGGTCCAGATGCCCCCTCACCTTACAGGTCAGCCAGTCTCCTTTCCGCATCCGACTAATAACATTTTCTAGATTTAATTAACACCAAAACATGCTTGATTAACATATTTCTTGGTTGAATATATCTCATAGGATGCGAGACGATGGGCCGCGATGCATTAAATCTTACTGAAAGTTAGTTTACTTCATGTAGAAATAAAATTCATGATCTGAATTATTTACCCAACAGTCAAGAGTGATTTGATTCTAGTCGCTGACACAATTATTTCTAGTCGTTTTTATATATCATCAGAATTTGGAATTTGGTGGATAATTTTTCCCGTGTTTTGATTCACTTGCTTTCGCGGTTGCTCCACTGAGATTGGTCTTTCCCCCGGCCTATTTGATTGTGGCTGCCATTTTATAGAAGTGCATGTGTGCACTCTCTATATCCTATTGAATTTGATATGACATAATATTGCTGTTGCAATGGCAGACGTCGTTGGGTAAAAATTGGATTCCAACCGTTTCTGTTAATGCTTAGATGTTGCCTAGCCGCAGCCCGCATTAGACTTCATGGCTTTCCTCAATATTCAACTTTTATGCCTAATTCTATAGGCTTATGCGTTCATATCTTAAAAGCATCGAACCTGAACTAAAATTTTTCTGAAAGCTGATTCTGCTGGTAGGAGTAATAGCCAAAATACCCATCAATTACGAGGGTAACAATTATTTCTTATCAGGCTGTTTGCTTCTTTATTTTCACATATTGTTTTTATATTATCCATCCTAATATTCTTCTCTAACTTATATATTATCACGAGTGAGAATAAATATCTGTAATTTTCTTTTACGAAAACTTTGCTTTTTACTATGTGCTTCTCAATTGTTTAGTCAAGAAAGTCAACAACAACATGTAGACCAAAACAATGCTGCTATGGACTTAATCAATAGTGTTACGGGTGTAGATGAGGAAGGTCGGTCTCGCCAACGGATTCTTACATTTGCTGCCAGGAGGTATCATCATCTTATCCTTCATAATTATCAACTTTGCCAGTGTTGTCTGTTTTGTTCCTTTCTTTTACTCTTAACAAAATCTTAATGCTGTGTTATGAACCACGTTCAGAGACTTGTAAGTTTATTAAATTACAAGATCGTAAGCTCTTTTAGAGTCTTGCTCCAAATTTTTACCATATTCAAATTTTGTAGGTATGCTTCTGCCATAGACAGAAACCCAGAAGATTATGATGCACTATACAACTGGGCATTGGTTCTTCAGGTCTGAAATACTGTCTCATTTGATTCTCACTATATTAACATATGTGAATTTTATTTCTCTTTCACTCTACCAAAACTTCAACTAACTTGCTTTGGTGTTGACCTGCTTAACTGGTTGTCCGGATTTTATTCATGATCATAATGTATTTCAAGAGTGTGTTTCAAGTACAGCATAATGTATTTCAAGAGTGTGTTTCAAGTACAGCTTATCGTAAGAAAAAGCATTTTCCTGTAGTGTGAAATTTTGATATGACGAATTCCTGCAAAGGAGAACACTGCTCAACATCATACACCAAAAACTTATGTGTAGAATGGAATGAGTTGAAGTGCTTAATATTTGATATATTGCCCTTTCATCCCATGATTATGTAAAAAGGCTTCAGTTTCTGTATTTGTTTGGATCAAATCAGTTTGTGTGATATTTAAGCACATTCTATTTACTCTAGAGGCACTGTAGTGTATTTTTTAAGTGAATTTTATTTTGCCTCATGATCCTTCGTCACTTGGCATGCAGGAAAGTGCAGATAATGTTAGCCAAGATTCTCCTTCACCTTCTAAGGATGCTTTGCTTGAGGAAGCCTGTAGGAAGTATGATGAGGCTACCCATCTTTGCCCAACACTTCATGATGTATGGACACAACTCACTATAGTTGTCAATCTTATTAAGTCAACTGGTTGATACAAACTCTTAGAAGTAAAAATTAGCTCGAAGCTTGATAGCTTCCTTGAACACCTATGCCATCTTAGCAACTAATGGTGGGGAGGCAGGTTGGGGGGAGAGGATCTTTAAAGTTCTCTGACTGTACTTACTCCATATTCCGTGGTATTAATAACATTTGATCTGTGGTTGGTTATATTTTAAATGCCAAGGAATTTGCAATATGATTTTTCTCTGTTCCTGGCAAAATATTAGTGCATCAACTTTGCTAGAATGGAGCACTTTAAATTCTCACCTAGCAGTTCATATTATCCTGAAGAATCTGTATAACTTCCATTGATAATATATATTATGTGAAAGTAACATGTTATTCTTACTTGCAGGCTTTCTATAATTGGGCTATAGCGATATCTGATCGGGCGAAAATGCGTGGTCGTACAAAGGAGGCTGAAGAACTATGGAAGCAGGTTTTATCCCAGCCTATCAGTAATCAGTCGCAATTGATTTTGACTTCCATAACTTTGAAATATTTACCACCATTTGTAGTTTTTTGCCTGCGACTTTGGTGTTTTGCGGCCGTAAATGGATATAATAGTTGAAATGGTAGAGCATTGTAGATATAAAACAATCTACTTTGTAGTATGTAGTGGTTTGCTCTGATGATTGGAGTAGCCGAACTTTTTGACATTAAAAGGCAATAATTATGCTTGATGCAAGTTCCCTCTTCCCTATTTTCACTTTTATTGTCTACCATCTAGGGTTATACAATAGATATTATGCTCTTTGCATTGACAAGTAATCAAAGCATTTTTCAGAGAATTATGGTGCTTAAGCGGTGATTCTCTTAATATGATTTTGCAGGCTACAAAGAACTATGAAAAAGCTGTCCAACTCAATTGGAACAGTCCGCAGGTATCTTAAAAGAAATTGTTGAGTTAATTTATGATTCCATATGGTGTACTTCAGCATCTTTATTGATACTCTTCCTTCTCTTTCCATTTCTCTGCCTTTGTTCTCCCTTTCAGAAACTTATTTTGATTCATCAAAGCACATAAAAAATCATTTACATTGCATTCATTGGTAATAAGTTCATTGAAATCTGTTTCAGGCACTTAATAATTGGGGACTTGCTCTTCAGGTATTTTTAGTTACATTAACATTTCCTAAAAAATTACCTTCTCTTTCTTATCATTTATTCCTTGTTAAATAATTTTCTCTTACTTTTGTTCCTTAGGAGTACTTCAACAGTTTTTCAAAGACGTCTATACCTGTGTTTATGCTGGGAAGTTTAATTTAATTTATGCTTTTAATGTGAAATTTAGGAACTCAGCGCAATTGTTCCTGTACGAGAAAAGCAAAGAATCGTAAGAGCTGCAATCAGTAAGGTACAAAATATATTTGAAAATATCAGAGTGCTTGGATGGCTGTATAGGAACAACCTGCAATGTGATTTTACCTATGATACGTCCAAAGATTTTCAATATGTACTAGTCTTATGATACGTTTTAATGGTCTTCCAATGCAGTTCCGTGCAGCAATACGGTTGCAGTTTGACTTCCATCGAGCAATTTACAACCTTGGAACTGTTTTGGTCAGTTGGTAACTTATCCTTCCATATTTGAGACATCCAATCTTCCAGTGGTAAATTTGTAAAAATGGTGTCATTATTTGCAGTATGGATTAGCAGAGGACACATTAAGAACTGGGGGATCAGTCAGTGCTAAAGAAGTCTCACCAAATGAGTTGTATAGCCAATCTGCTATATACATTGCAGCTGCCCACGCACTGAAATCAAATTATTCAGTACGTATGATTTTATTTTGTATGTGACAATATTAGTTGTTTTACTAATGTAACATATGATTTTATTTTGTATGTGACAATATTAGTTGTTTTACTAATGTAACATATGATTTTATTTTGTATGTGACAATATTAGTTGTTTTACTAATGTAACAGAGTTTTGACTCCAATATAAACATGACCAATGAAATCTGAAGTGAAATTCAAAAGTCTTACAGTAAAACATATTTTCCTTTGCCCTTACTTTCTGGTGTTTTATTGGTGCATACATTGATTTCATTTCCACTGACTATTCTAATGTGTTTTATTTAGGTTTACAGCAGTGCCTTGCGGCTGGTGCGTTCCATGGTTAGTTGCTATGAGATCAGTCACTAGCTTTTCTTTCTTTCTTAATATGTTCTGCGCTAGGGTGAGATACAGGCCTATGAATTCTGCATCGGATTTGTTATGGCTGGCAAGTGTATGGTCTGACCTTTAGGTCCCTACATCAAGCATATTCTAAGTTCAGGCTGTAAAGACATTCTTGGGTGATAAGGCCTGGTTTGTTTTCACAAACCATCTCATCTCATCTAATCATTACAACTTTCCCAAACTCCCAAATAAAATACAAAAAACAATTCAACTTTTTCAAATTCTAAAACAAAAATTATATTCTAACAATATTTTATACAATTTTTAACATCTCATATCATCTGATCTGTGTAATCAAACGAGACCTTACAATATAACATTAACCGACTGTGTCTCTTATTTATAATGAGATACTTTTACTATTTTCTAGAAGTAAAGTAGGAGGCCATATCTTGGGAGCAAAATTAGTTTGATGCCGGGGTCGAAGAATAGGTTGGGAAGTGCAGAGGCTTTGGGGCCTGCTATATGACAAAGGAATGGAAATTTCTATATACTAGGCTAGGGTTTGGATATATATGCCGTAATCCTAATTTTATTGAGTACAGTAAAAAATAGTCTCTCTGTGGACATAGGTCTAATGTCAAACCACATTAAATCGATGTGTTAACTCTTCCTTCTTTATTCTCAATTCACCATGTTTGCATTAGGACCAGTGTGGCTGCATCGCAGAATTGTTTCGGTGGTAAAATTCGTTGCTGGAGCTAAATAATTTACCCCGCCTTAGTTTGGGAACTCCATCCCTAAACTTATTCAACATCACTTTGACTCAGACCACCACCCTTATTCCTTTTCTCTCTCTTTATCCCCATAGTATGTCATTGCTTCTCTTATTGATGTTGTGATTGATTATTGTTCACAATGGAATGGTACATTTTGATTTGGTGCCCAAATGAAATTTAGATGAGTCCCTCAGTTCAGATGATAGCAGGGCTCTGTGTATATGTTTCAATGATGCTATTTGAGAGAATTGCTAACATAACTCAACTCTTGACAGCTACCTTTGCCTTATCTGAAAGTTGGGTACCTGACTGCACCACCTGTAGGAATACAAGTGGCACCTCATAATGATTGGAAGCGGTCGCAATTTGTTTTAAACCATGAAGGGCTTTATCAGGTATACATTGATTTGTTTATATTGTAAAATAATAATAGTCTATATAATGAAAATCATGCCTTGGTTTTGATAGGCTGGTAACCTCTTGTGGCAAATTATAATTATTTCTGTAGCGTTCTAGTTTGTTTTCGCAGATGAGATTAGATGAGTTAAGATGAAAGTTGAATAAAATATTGTTGGAATATATTTTTTTAATATTGTTTTTGTTTTGGGATTTGAAAAAGTTGAATTGTTTATTTTATTTAATGTGAGAATTTGAAAAAGTTGTAATGATTAGATGAGATGAGTGGAGAAGAGTTGTGAAAACAAATAAGGCCAATCTTCTTTCTTTGTTGCCCCTTTCATCAGGTAAACAAAGTTGAGCAAAAACAAGTGCCACAAAGCCTCTCGGGAAGATCGGGAGATGTAGTGAATATTGACAAAAGAGCCATCAGAATTGATGTTCCAGATATAGTTTCTGTATCAGCGTGTGCTGATCTGACTTTACCACCTGGTGCAGGACTCTGCATTGATACAATCAATGGGCCAGTTTTCATGGTAAGCTTTATCTTATTTGTTCCAAAGAGATTTTTGTTGTCCTGCATTGTACGTTCAAACCCAATAATTCTTAGTAAGACAGAGATCAATTCTCCATTTGCATTATGGCTTGGATCTTGATTCAAATGAAAAGAGGTGGATCAGTCCACTAGATTTTTGAATTTGGGAAGTCATAAATTTAATTTTTGCTCATTGATTCTTCAGGTTGCTGATTCCTGGGAATCCCTGGATGGATGGCTTGATGCAATCCGTCTAGTTTACACAATCTATGCACGGGGTAAGAGCGATGTTCTGGCAGGTATCATAACTAGCTGATTATTTTGTTATATTTATTGGCAGTGCTATGTTTTTGTTGAGTTGATTAACAATTTGTGTAATAAAATTTGAGATACATTTGAGAAGGCCTGAAGCTCGTCCACAATCCTTATTTCTTCCTCATCTTACCGGAGAACACGTCACTTACATCACTAGTTTGTTCCTCTTTCTTCTCTCCTCAGTTTCTCCCTTAATTTTTCGTAATTTTGGTTGGGGGGAAACCAGGGTTTCTCGGGGTGTTCTAAAAACAATAACTATCACATGAAGGTTCAGACTACTAAAAGAAAAGAAAAAAATAAAAAAAGAAAAAGAAAGCCTATGTTATTCTCAATACATTCGGAAGTATGAGGTTCTGTACAACTGTGGAGCAACGACCCATGAGTGCCTGCCCAAGGAATATAGAAGTACGCATGTGAAGAAGGTTTAGTCCAATAGTGATTCCAACCAGACTCTGTTTTGTTTAAATCTCGCATCTTCCTGCCCCTCTCCCC
>QEOT01007255.1:46425-57819 GCA_003123785.1 Pterocarya stenoptera | reverse complement strand
TGGAAAGCAATATCTTCTTTGTGGATTGAAATTCTTACTCGTGCTGCTACATCTTTGAAAATTATGCATGACATGTTGATGTATGCTGACATGTGAGTGGGCTTCAGCCGTTGTTGACAGTAAAGAGCATCCAAAACTTGAGTGGACATAGTATTGGGCGCTATCAGATCCATGCCGGGAAATCTGTCCCGATTGTGAAAGGAGGGGAGCAGACAAAAATGGAAGAGGGTGAATTTTTTGCAATCGAAACTTTTGCATCAACTGGTAATGCTTTGGTTTTGGTGGATCACACAAAATAGATGGCAGTTGGCGCACATGGCGACCTTTATCTATCGTTGGTTGTCTTGTTCAGGGAAAGGAAATATCCGAGAAGATTTAGAGTGCAGCCATTACATGAAAGATTTTGAAGTCGGCCATATACCATTGAGGTTGCCAAGGGCAAAGCAACTCTTAGCTACAATTAACAAGAACTTCTCCACACTGGCCTTCTGCAGACGGTATTTGGACCGACTGGGGGAGACAAAATACCTTATGGCTCTGAAGAATTTATGTGACGCCGGCATTGTTCAGGTACTTCTCACCAATTGAGCCACTTCATAGTATAGTGTCATTGGATCATATGTTCTTAAGTCAACTAAATGGATATTGATGTCAAGTACATTATTTATTCTTCTCAATGTTTTTCCCTTTTGCAGCCTCTTCCTCCCCTCTGTGATGTAAAGGGCAGCTATGTATCTCAATTCGAGCATACCATCTTACTTCGGCCAACCTGTAAGGAGGTCATATCCAGAGGCGATGATTATTGAATGACTCTGGGTTTCTTTTCCGTCTGTGAAATGTTTCATTATTTTTTCATTTTCCTATCCATTATGTTTGTTTCTCAAACTTGCTTGGTGGCAAAAAGAATACTCACTGTATACTCATGGTCTTCGGCACGCTTGTTAACTATGATCGATAAACACTCCGGATGTCTGTTACTCTACTTGCATTATAGATCTCAAACCTAAAGGAAAAAGGAATGTAAAAAAAAAAAAGGGTAGATTTTTAGGAACAAAACAATAAAAGGCCATGCGAAATCATGCTACCCCCACGCAGCTCTGAGATGGGAGTCAGCAAAACGTGTTATTTAACTGAGTAATATTATATATAATTGTAAAGTGTGCAAATACCGTAAAGTTGCTTTGAAAAAGAATGGAGTTTATTATTAAAAAATTAATATTTTTTCATGTGAATATCATATTTATTCACTTTTTTAAAAAGTGATTGTACAGTACTTATATACTCACAACTACAAACATCTTTCAATCCACATGCCTTTACGCCGTCGACCAATTCAAATCTAGCTAGCATATCGGTAGAGACAAATTTCATTTTATAAAGGTAAGCATGTTAATATCGGGTCATGTTATTTCTCACTCCTATAACACGTGCCTAACACCAAATGTCTTCCACATCGATCTTGATTTGGTGATTTTTTGTTTGATCTTGATTTGGTGATTTTTTGTTTTTTAATGCATATATTAAACAGGAAAAAATGTTACAGTCACTGTTCTTATACACCGTTTTTAGTCCCATTTGACGTGTGCACGCCAGTGTGGCATTTCTTTCCCCTTTTTTTTTTTTCATTTGCTTCCCACGTTTGACTATTTCATCTGCGCTCGTGACCGTGCCCTTTCATTTTCATCTTTGCACCCATTTCATTTTCCCCAAACCACTGCCCCCGATTGTCTGCCCCCGAACTAGTGCCCCCTCTAGGACTGTCACATTCCGACCGGCACAAGAGAACCATTTCAGGTGTTGGGATCTCCTTCGTCCGACCTCAAATCCGGCGCTGTGTATCAACTTTTCCATTGGATGTCATATCTCTAAATATTTAAATGAGCTGCAAAAATGCCTTAGTTCATGCCTGGATCGCTGAAAAGCAGCTGGAGTTCAACTTCTTTGCTGTGAAGTACATTTATAAGCCAAAAGAGGTGTACTCACAATGTAATTAATGGGTGTGGAATCTGTGGACAATTATATTGTTTATAGTTAGGGCTGGCTAGTGCAAGTGCATTCTATTGACTATATGTTCTTCAACTTGTTGAATTCTAGATTCAGCCCATGCAACTGAAGTTTTCGTGCATCCGACTACTTTTTGTTCTGACTTGTGGGCATATTCTGTTTAACATTTTTAACGTTTTTCATTGTCGGAACTCAGTTCTTTTCCACATTTTGCAGAGACCAAGGAATATATGGAACGGTGGCTCTCTTCTCTGCCAAGTAGCTGACATCCAGGACTGCTGTTGGTTGACTATTAGTTCTTATTATGCTCTGTAAATAGTTCTAAGCTTTAGATGTGGTGGAAATGAGTCTCTTGTGCCGGTCGGAATGTGACAGTCGCAGAGGGGGCACTGGTTTGAGGAAAATGAAATGGGTGTAGAGATGAAAATGAAAGGGCACGGTCACGAGCGAAATGAAATGGTCAAACGTGGGAAGCAAATGAAAGAGAAAAAAAAAAGGAAAGAAATGTCACACTGGCGTGCACACGTCTAACGGGACTCAAAACGGTTAACGGTGTATAAGAACGGAGGTTGTAGCAGCGCTCTTAAACAGGTGTTGCACTTAAAAGAGTGTAATTATAAATAGAATTTTCTGCATTTATCTTTTCCAGGATGAAGTTCTCTTTTCCCCTGGAAAAAAAGATTCATAATAAAACAAAAGAAAACAAACCCATTTATTGTTGTAATTGAAAATATATCTTTGATCAAAATAGTTTCTTCAGAAGGGCAAAATCCTACAGCGCGACTTCCAGGCATTCTCACAAATAGAGCTAGTTTAACTACCATCAAAGAAGATTGAACAAATTAACGCACCCCTACATGAAACTGTCAGCTTATATCAATCTGAATTATAATCCGACATTCTATTAATACGAGGTATCATCTGAAACACACCAAGTTCTAAAAGAGATCTCCAACGGTAGATCAAGAGAATTTGGAACTCTTCCCATCTATGAACTCTCCCTTTAAAAAAAAAATTAACTATAAAGCCCATATGCCATAGGAACAAAATCTGGATGCTAGAAACCTGAAAGAAGAAATTTATCTCAAAGATCAGTGTAACTTGAACGTTTCCCACCTTGAAAGAACTAAATATATGATGAATAACCCCGAAACAGTCCCCTCGAGCACATTTGTCAATTTTTATGCACCATCAAAGACAAAGCCCAACACACTATACCGCATTTTTCTTACTTCTAAAGCTCTCCTTCAGCAATGCAAATTTCTTCTTGCACTGGCTCACAGTCTTTCCAGGAACCGCTGCTGCAACCCGTTCCCATCGCTGATTGGCTTCCTTTGGAAAGGTTTTTAAAGCCTTAACCAGTGCTCTTTCTTGTGCATCAGACCACACATCTTGCTCTGAACTGGAGCAAACCCCATTTGCGGCATTCGAATCAGAAGCATTCTGGTTGTTTGTGCCTCTGGTTGAAGACTCTTCAGAATTATCGATCTTTAAACCACTGTTTTGAGAACCCTGCATTCTCGATACCCCTTCTATTTCCTCCCTAGTTGTAAGTGGAGATGCAATGGACTGCACAGGTTTTCTCTTCTCGAGAAATGAATCAAATGCTTTTGCAGCATCAGGCTTCTGAAGAAGAACAATTTTGGTAGCCTTCAGAATTTCTTCCACAGATCTACCTGTACCAATGTATTCTGAAATAACCTCCCATCTACGAGATATTCCTTTGGGATACTTCTGCATACCTTTTTTCAACAGTTCAATTTCTTCTTTGCTCCACGGTTTCTCCTTCTTCTCAAAGCTGCCTAACGAGCCATTACCATTAGCCTCTACAGTACCATTCTGCTGTTGAGTTTGCTCATCTTCTTTCCTATCCTCAGAATCATTTTTATGTCTGTATGCATCTCTGAGAACATTTGCTAGCTCAGGCCCCTGTTTCCCCTCCATTCTCTCGCATAAATTCCTTAGCTGAATGATATCGAATGACATACAAAGACTTTCAACATCATCCTCAGAAAAATCAAGCAAATGCTGAGATATAACAGGGCCTGAAAGTGTTCTAAGACGAGCCCTTTCTTTACGTAAGAGTTTTTTCTCCTTCTCCTTCACCTTCTTTAGCTGTAAAGCTGCTTCTGCAGCCAGTCTATCCTCCTCCTCCTTCCGACGTCTCTCCTCTTCAGCAATCCTGGCAGCTTCTTCCTCCTGCAACTTCTTGGCCAGAAACTTAGCCTCCTTCTTTCTCTGCTTCTCAGCTCTCTCCTCTTCCTTTCTCCTCAGTATTCTTGGGTCTCTCTTATAAGCATTGTCAACAAGAACACGTACCCGTGCACATTCTTCCTTCCTAGCCTTCTCTGAGAGTTTTGCATTCTGCCTCTCCATCCAGCGCTTATGGTCACGAGACTCAGCTTGCTCCAGATCAAACTCATCAGCATGTGGGAATTCTCTCCAACTTTTAAAGACATACCAAAAGTTATAGAAGCCATCAACTTCTTTTAATGGACTATTCTCATCACCCAAAAAGGGAACCGGTTGGTTAACAGACCACCTCCCGTTCCTCAAGAAAGCTGGACCATACACCTTGAAGAAGTCCTGTGGTGCACAGTCAGTGGGAATGTCATCATCAAACTCATCTGTCGAGTCATATATTCTTCTCTTCGCAGGATCAATTAACACCTCATATGCTTCCTGTATGGACTTAAAGTGGTTCTCTATTTCATCCTTCTTTGCTTGCTTTGCAGCTTCTGTTTCCTCAGCAAGAAGGAGAGCAGCCTGTTTGTCAGGATGATGTTTCAAAGCAGTCTCACGGTAGCATTTTCTTATCTGCTCCTCTGTGGCAAGATATCTTAAGTGGCTCAAACCCAATAATGCATAGTGATCTTGCTGCTTTGCTCCAGCACCAGATTTCTTTTTGCCTTTGCTGCTATATGATTCAGGTGAAGGCACATATGTCTGTTCCTTATTGTTTTCAACCACCTTTTGATCATCACCATCTGCATTTTTATCCTCACAACCAAGGAGTTTGAGAGCAGCAGCATGGAAAGCATGTCCAGCAGGTTCATATCTTATATCCTTGACTGGAAGGCAATTTGAAGAAACGAAAATTGGATGTCCATCTATAAGCTCTTGTGAGTAGGAAATCAACCGAAACCTTGTGCACACAGCCATGATTTTGTCAAGGATGCCAATATCAATAGCCAGGAATATCTTCAGTTCAGTTCAGTATCGCACCCCAATTCTGAACTCTAACAATGTTTTTTTTCTGTTTTGATCAGTAGAACTCTAACAATGTCCCACTGCAATAGAAAGAAAACTTCAATCAAAACATTCCATGAAACAGTATATACAATACAGCATGCAGAAGTTACTATAGAGCAGAGACAATAAAGCTTGTGTGGTTTAGTAGCAGCAAAAAAGTATGAAAATATATTGATGACATTAGGCATGAGTTTGAGGGAGCTAACTGGTAGGCAACAACCCCAATCCTAGCTAGTTGTATTTACTCTGAAGAATTAAAGTCGTTGAGCAGAGTGTAAAGCATGCACACTAAAACATAACTGATGACAACATTAATAACAATTCAAACCGGTATACTACCTAGGATCATTGAGCTATGAAAAATAATTTTGAAAATTAAAAACAATTAAAAGTAAAAAGCTCAAGACTAGCAATCTTAGCACCTAACATATGCATGAAAACATTGCAATATAGCACAAAAGGTCAAGCCGCCACTATTGAATTAAAAAAACACGACCAAATTTACTTGCAAAAAAAAAAAAAAACATAACCAAATTTAGATATGCAAAAATAAGAACTCATCGATGAGAATTCAGGGAAATAATTCATATTTAAAGTCAAACTGCATATGATAATTATGTAGAAGCTAGAAGTACGTTGAAGTAAAACCAGTTAAAAGCACATAGAATAAATAAAGAAACATATGATTCAATATTTATAAATTTCATTCCATGTTTCTGATCACAAAAATGTTGCATGCATCGAGGTCGCCGCAGACAATCGGATTAAATACAACAAATAGTAAATTAAAATAAGCATACCTTCTGAGAAATCGAGAGGGAGAGAGTTCGAGACTTTGCTTTACTTGTTGTGGGGCTTTTTTCAGATGATGGAAATTGATGGCTTTGACGAGAAACTGAAGCCGAAGGTGGCTTCAGTGTCCGTCTCTGATATTTTGATGGTCGCAGGCACAGCACAGAGCACCAGATGGCTTTATTTTGCCCTAATGAAACAGAGACGACGGGCTGTCTCTCGTATATTGGGGCTGTTTTGGGCCTTGCCCAATCATTTAAAAGTAGGCCCACCTTAATGTTTGAGATAATTACAAATTTTAATACAAATAAATTACAAATTAATGTAATCATCAGCGATCAAATCGCAAAAGTATCCCATTTTAGTCGCAAGTTAGGTTTATTAGAACGTACGGAGGGGTGATAATGTTCGACACAGTTTGAACATTAAAAAAATGTAAAACAATTTTCGAAAAAAAAAATGTAAAACAAAAAAATAATGATATTTTATTATTATTATTTTACAATTTTTTTTTCCTCAGTCAATCGGCATAATGGATTGAGATTCATTATAACTTTATGATTCAAACAACTTTTACAATTTTGAGATAGATTATAGATAGATACTGTTTGTAGACCAACACCATTTGTAGACTATATAAATTGTGTTAGATATTTTATAAATTGTGTTCCAAGATTTTGGTTAAACAACTTGCCCCGTTGTTAGCCAAACTGATATTTCTCGAACAATGAGTTTTCATCTCGGGGTGAAGTAATTTTTAGAACATCAATTTGACGCAAGAAATAATTCATTCTATTAATAAGCTAATTTATAGTGGGAATGTTGTTATAAAGATTGATATGGTGAAAGCATATGATAGTATTGATTGGAAATTTCTTCTGCATGTTCTGCGCTTATTTGGTTTCTCATAATTTTTTTGCTCGCTTATTCGACAATGCATTATTGCGCATTGATATTCTGTGGCCATGAATGGTATACCAAAGGGTTTCTTTAAATGAGGGCGTGGCTTGCGGCAAGGAGATCTTCTTTCGCCTTATTTGTTCATTTTAGTAGAAGAGATTTTTATTAGAATGATTAAATAGGTGGAGTTGGGCAAAATTGTTCCTTTTTATCATTCCATAGGTACTCCTATTGTTTCCCATCTTCTTTACGCTGATGATATTGTGCTCTTTTCTAATGATGGTAAGGCGTCTTTGAGATCCATTATGCACATCTTGAAAGTTTATGAAGAGTGGTACAGCCAAGTGGTGAATTAAATGAAATCTTCCATTTTTTTCTCTAAACATATCTCTCCAACCCGTAGGTGGATGTTGCTTCAAGTTATGGGGTTCATGGAAGGGATGTTTCCATTCCAATATTTAGGTGTGCCAATTATATCTGGTCGTCTATTGAGTGTCCACTTTGAGGATTTGGTTAGTAAAATCTGTGGTTGTTTGGAAGGGTGGAAATCAAGACTCTTATCTAGTGGAGCTAGGCTTCTCTTAATAAAACATGTTTTGTAGAGTATTCCTGTGCATTGCCTATCTATTATACATACGCCGCAAATGGTTCCTCAAAAAATTCAAAGGATGCTATGTAATTTCTTTTGGGGAACAACTGATGGGAAGCCTAAGAGGAAATGATGCTCTTGGGATGTTATTTGTAAAACAGTTTCGGAAGGTGGTTTAGGTGTACGTAATTTACGTGAGGTGCAAAATTCATTACATATGAAGCTTGCATGGAATTTAATTGAAGGTACATCATTATGGTCGAATTTTTTTTAGCGTAAATATGTTGGTAATAAACATATCACTATGGTTGATGCTAAAAAAGGGTCAAAGTTTTAGAAAATGGTTTTGAAGCAGGTTCCATTTATACACGAGAACTCGAAATGGCAAGTAAAAGATGGCTTGGTCTCCTTTTGGCATGACCGGTGGGTTGGCATCGAGCTGATATGTAACCAGCAGCAAGTGACGGAGTTGCAGTGCCTTAAGTTGGCAGATTGTAAGTCTGGAATTGGATAGAATGTTGAGCTTTTTACACACCTGGTGGGGTAGGACAAAACAGATGAGTTGATCAAGCAGTTGGGAAGTATAAAAAATGGTAAAGATTGAATAATCTGGTTGCCAACTTCTAATGGGATGTTCACGACACGGAGTGCTTGGAATTGCATAAGAATTAAGGGGCATGCATTTCCATGGGCGAAATGGGTTTGGAATTCGGCTCTTTCAAGGAAAATCTCAGTGACTATGTGGAAATCAATGCATGAATGTCTTCCTTTGGATGACAGTGTGAGAAGGATTGGTATCCTGGTAGTAACAAGCTGTGATTGCTGTCTTGTTCGGGCTTGTGAAAATGCAGACCACATATTAGCCAAAGGTGGATTTGTGGAAGAAGTGTGGCAGATGTGCTCCTTAGTCCTAGGTGTATCGAGTTAAACCATAGAAGGATATGGGCGCTTGTTGGCATAAAATAACAAGTAATTCATCGTTTAGTGGGTAGTTATTTGGACTATTGCCGTCGATCTTAATATGGCACTTATGGGGGCGTTGGTGCAAGGTGAGAATGGAGGGAGTGGCAGAATCTGTCCAGTCAGTTTGGTGCTCTATCCGATTTTGGATCTCTTGGGCAGCTATGAAAATAAAGGCAGTTAAAGGCCTCACTCGAAGAGATGAATATATCTTACGCTGCTTCAATTTGCCTTATCCTTCAACGCGGGAGCTAGTTGCAATTACGGTCAAGTGGAATCCTCTTAAGGAGGGATGGGTGAAGCTTAATATTGATAGATGTTCATTAGGGAATCCTAGTGCTGCAGGGGCTGGAAGGATTATAAGAAATTCAAATGGTGATTTCCTAAGCGGGTTTGCAGTCACTCTAGGCCATCACTCGAATAATTATGCAGAATTATTGGGCTTATTGTATGGTCTTCGGAACATTGATCGGTTGAGTTTTACAAATGTGAAAATTGAGCTTGATTCTTTGCTTGTTATTCACTGGCTAAAGAATAAAAGATGTAGTCTTTGGTATATGGAAGATTTTTAGGAGGAAATTCAAAGGCACTTAGATAAGATTAATTTTTCCTATTCTCATTCTTTTAGAGGCGAATTCGGCGGCAAATGGATTTGCAAAACATGGAGCTCTAGGTTCCTCTGGAGTTTGGTCATCACTATCAAATCTTCCTTCTCTTATTAGAGGTATCATTAGATTGGAAAAATGGAGGATTTCCATATATTCGTTTACATAGGAAGTAAGGTTTTTTTTAGTGTGAGGTTTGATTGTTAATTTGGGTTTATTATTATTTTTTGGTTTGATTTTTTTGGGAAGCCTGGGTTTCTCACGTGAGTGATCTGTAGCCATGGTTTTCCTTCACCCAAGTGAGGGTTTTTAACAAAATTGGGGCAGAGTCACTATTAGATAGGTGACATTCGGCTCTTCAAAAAAAATATAAAAATATAAAAAAATATAAATCTAAAGACCCTCATTTGTTAGATATAAATCTAATAATGTTATATATAATTTTAAAGTGTGCAAGTCTTGTGCACTCATTTGTATAAAAAATGATGTCCATTACTAAAAAAATAATTTTTTTACATGAGTCTGGATTTATCTATTTTTTCAAATGAATGCGTGAGATTTACATACTTCACGATTGTAAATATCATTTCTCTATAGAAAACTACTAAATGTACTTAAGAAAAACTTACAGAAAACTTACTTATCCATATGTCAGTTATTGATATGTAAAAATTATAAAAATTTTAAAATTTAAAAAAAAAACTAACAAAATGAGTATTATAAGTAAAAACCTCTCATTCTATTATTACAACTTTTTTAAATCTCCATATAAAATAAAATAAATAATTTAACTTTTTTAAATTTTAAAATAAATATAATATTGAAAAATGTATTTTAATAATATTTTATTTAATTATTTAATTTTATTTTTATCTATGTCATTTTATCTTACTTTTAAAAACAAACGAAGTCTAAATGAGATTCTATATTTACCGGAGAGAAGTGGCACAAAATGGGAAGGTCAGGAAAAGACATGGGATGGTCATTCCTTGCTAATTGCAAATGAAATATTTATGCTATAATTGTGGAGATCAAATTGGATTATCAATGTCCCATCATGTCTAATCTGGTCATAACAGTTCAGTACATTGAAGTTATGGTTGCCATTCCTTTGCCTTTTCATTTCCTTACTGTAAATATATTTTTATGAACTTGAAGAGTAGTTTGATTATATAAAATTAAATTATTTTATCTCACATGTTTGTTATAATTTTTTTAAATTTTTATATAAACTATAATAAATAATGTAATTTTTTTAAATTTTAAAATAAAAATAATATTAAACAAATATTTTATACAATATTTTATTAAACTTTCAATAAAATATTTCATCTCATCTCAACTACATTAACAAACAAGACCTTATACAAATTTAATCGAATAAACTCCCATATTTCGAGATGGTTTTATCTTTCACTAAATTAAAGTTACATTTGAATAATGAGATATTTTCAAGTATTTTATGAATAATAGTAAAAAAAATAATGAATAAATAATAATAGAATATTGAATAGTAATAAAACGTATATGAAAAAATAATTATAAAATATTCTGAATATGTTCTCAATACTCAAATTAGGCTTAAAATTCTAAAATAAAAATAGGGTGTGGCTACTATGCTGCCCCAACTTTACCATTGGGCAGTAGTATTGCCCAGCATAAAAAAGTTTTTTTTTTCATATTTTTTTAACATATTTAAATATATTTAAAAAATAAAAAAATATATCAATATATTTAAAATCACTTCATTTATCACTAAGTTAAAAAAAAATTAACCAAAAAAGTATAAAATAAAGTCGGCATAGTAGACTTCCTCATAAAAATATCTTCCAAAAAGTTTTGAGTAGAGGATAAAGAATCTCGGTACCTTCTGAGGTGGGAAGTTTCGACCACATCATAGTCACTGTGTGGACTCGATCTCGGGGGACATGTTTGGGAACATACATATGGAATTTGTTGTCTTCTTGTTCACTTTATGTATGGAGTTTGTTGTCCAAATCTGCAGTGAGTTGGTTGTCCCAATTTGGCTCTTTATGTCTCTCTCTCTCTCTCTCTCTCTCTCCACATCTTTTAATAAATGCCACTTTCTATCATTTAATCTGCAACTTGTTGCATATGGGCTACACTTTGCGTGTAATTAACTCACTTCTCCTCTACAGTCCTGCTCGGGAAAAAAAAATTAAAAAAAAAATACAACTTTATCTACTGTTTATAAATAATTTTATTTAAATAAATAATATTAATATTGTAACAAAATGAAACCAAATGCTGTTTTTTTTTTTTTTTTTTTTT
>QEOT01007255.1:17882-44313 GCA_003123785.1 Pterocarya stenoptera | reverse complement strand
TATAATGTGCCAAACATGATAACGGAATATTTGATTCTTAAAATATTTGCTACGTAGGAAACTAGAGTCAATTGAGACCTTTTAGGATTTATTGCACTCTAGTCTTCCATGGAATGATAAACATTGTGTTGGGCACTTTCTAAGAAAGGAAGGTTTGAGGCTAGGTTATTCTATGAGGCTCTTAGAGAGTCTATAATGGTCGAAATTTTATGGAAGAATGTCTTGTATGCAAAGGTACCCCTGAAAGTAGTGACTTTTGGATGGAGAACTGCTTTTGGGCTCAGGTAACACGGTTTGTAGCAGTTTTTGGTTGTATGGCTGCTTTGGGCACTTTGAGAATGTGTCATTTTGGATGGATCTTTCATAAGCATATTAGTAACTAAAAGATAATGTCATTACATGAGAAAGCTATTCTGGAAGGGTTTTATCTGTCATTACATGCGAAATGCTATTTGCTGCAGACAATTTGCTCAACGCTCACGGGTCCGGAAGCTTCAATACATAGCTGAGCTTGAAAGGAATGTACAAGCTTTGCAGGTAAGTATAGGCAGAAGTTGAGATACTGCATAAGATCTGTTTGGTATTAGNAGCTTCTATCCTTTACCATTAAGGTCTTGCCAATCAATATTTTTATCTGCTTCATTTGTTGATTGGCTACATCTATTGGTTTTAATTAATTTCATGTAATTTCTTATTTTTGACCTTTCTTCTTCCCTCTTCCTTCTTTAGGGCTTTTGCTTTTGTACTTCCTCTTTATATGTTATGTCCCTTAGCATCTTTTGATAATTTTCTTACTGAGAAATAATATTGGCCATACTTATGAAGTGAATATGTACGTCATCACTTGGGGGCAGCATTGGGCTTTGATACCACCATATTAGAGCATCCATCCCAGAAGCTTAAGCCATTAAATGGAGCGGTGGAAATTCAAGTAGTATTAAACTCGTATTGAGATGATGTACTTGTTAAAAAAAGAAATAATGGGTGAAAATATAACTCTAGTCCTTGGATTATTAAAAAACAATGTGCAAAAGAAAATGATTTAGCTTTAGCTTTTCATCAAATTGGAAGTGAAATTTTAGACAGAAATTCCTTTTCACAAGCGTTAGGTATTTGGCAGCAAGGTAGGTCATGATTAAACATGACATGCTTCTCTTCATGTATTTAGGGAAAGCTTTTAGCAGACCTGCTATGCTACTTTACACTAGTTATGGTGCTGCATTCTAGTTATTCTATGCTGCTTTTTACCGGTGAGATGAATTGCCTAATGCCATGAATGTGCTATGCTGCATGTGGCAACTAGGTTGCTCACTGATAAACAACTATGTTGGATGACATTTGTTTCTTTCCTTTTTCAATAAAAATCTTTTGGTAGATGTGCTGTGCTACCTTTTACCCTCTATAATTTGCATTGTAAAACCACGGATGGTAGCTTCTGTTCCTGAAAATGACCCACCAAACAAGCAGTCCTTGGAAAAATGATTTGCTGAGAGCACAAGTCTCCTTTTGGATGCATTGGGTCTATCTGAAATTTTCTGAGTAAATTTGTCTTACACGTCATCATTGTATCAATTAACACCGGAAGGAAATTTAAAGAATACTGGATAAAAATAAATCCAAAAGGAGATCACTGATCTGCTATGTCCTGGATATAAAATAGTTACATGCATATATATATTCATACCATTCTAATGGCAAGAGACTGAAATATACACCATGTTTAGTGGAGCAAGAAGTATTGGAGAGAGAGATTGGGAGGCTACGAGCCTTGTATCAGCAGCAGCAGCATCAACAGCAACAGCAGCCATCTTCTAGCCATCGACGCACTAACAGCAGAGACCTAGATTCCCAACTTGCTAGCCTCTCTTTGAAACACAAGGATGCCAATTCTGGCCATGACCCTGTAACTGGTCCACTCCGCATATAGAGGTCTGTGATCTCTCAAGAGCTGTGTATGTTTCCCCCTCTTGATTGGCATTGCCACATCTGTGACCAAAATTGTTGTTTCCCTTGTGCTAAATAACTGGTGCCCTCTCTCTGCCAGCTTTGCGCATTTTGGTTCTTGTCTTTTCATTCCCTTTTCTGCCTGTTAACATAATGTCCTCATGTGCACCTGGTAGTCATTGCCAGAAAATTACTCGTTTCTGGCAGGTGACTTATCGGAGGTGATAACTCAAAACAGATTTGATGTATCAGTCTGTCCTGTCCTCTTATGTTTCAGAGATCATAATCCATGAAAGTTTATGCTCCATTTTTGTTCATTGAAGTTTTTGCTCTTGTGGAGTTCAATCCAAGATCTTTAGGGCTGTTTGGATGTGCATTACTTGTTGATCCATTATGGTAAAAGATACTATGTACTTGTAAAATGTTTTAAATGAAATCCATGTTTATTCTTGGGTTTTGTTTCACCGTAGTGACAATTAGTTTGTTTTTATAAAGAATTAGTTACTCGAATGTTCATGTACCAGATTATAAATTCTTGCTTCCCCCTCCACCCTTCCTAGGCCCTTCTGAAGAACTGTTTTTATATACCATTTTATCGTTTATCAAAAAATAAATAAAAATAAAGACATTTTATCAAGGAAAGCAAAGCTGCAAAATGGTTATATTACAAGTAGGGTCATGTATGCAGATGCAGTAAATCTACTAGGTTGTCTTTAAAGTTAGGGAGTGGTGGACAATAAAATAAAATAATGTTTTGGCTTCAAGTCTTTAACAAGTAAAACTTACCTTCTTCATAGAGGCATTTGAAAAGCTATGCCATCTAGATAAGGGTCCTCTCTATTTTAATCGAAATGAATGGTATGTACTTAGTAGAAAACATGAGGTGTTTTGGCCATTTCATTTGTCAATCTAATCATTGATAGAAACTAAATAATCAAAGTACTTCATATTTAATACAGCATAGATTAACGAAAATGATATTTAGCCAACCAAATTAGCGAAAATGCTTGTTCCGAGCATTATTACACGAGTAATAGGTTTAGCAACAGTTCTCTGTGTTTTTTTTTTTTGGGTTCTCAAATTTATGGGCAAATACAACACTAACAAATGCCCATGTATTTAAAAGTTGAGTTTTAATCTCTAATGCCGGCCGACACTTCAAAATACTAATACAATAAAAAACAACGAGAAAAGAATGGAAGGCGTTGCTGTGGCACTATGAGCAATGTTAGGGAGAGTAGGGTATTGATCTGGAGGGGGCAGTACACATTCATCACCATTGAAAGAAATTCTTCTTGGGAAAGTCCATCCTTCTTTAAAAGTGAAAATTCCCGAATCTTTGTGCAGTAGCATCTCGGTTTGTACATTTCCACTTGGTCCCGATTGAAGTAACATGTCATTGTAGTATTGAATCCCCCAAAACATCCCTGTATCATCTGAGGAAATGTGTTTCCGTGTTTAATTATGATAACAGGGGAAGCTAAAAAAAAAAAAAAAAAAAAAACAGACTTTCACTGTGATAAACTTCACTTACTGATGTTTGCATAGGAGTTAAGGGGCTGGTAGTTGAAGCTGAAAACCTGAGTGACATTTCTCAAGTTCGGGTGGAGCGCCACCAAATTCCACATTGAATAGTTTTTAACAAAATTTAGATTGGTGATAGTGATCTTGACCCTCCAATACTCCTTATAGCTTTGTTTCACATGCCAGTGCACCTGTGTAGGGCACATGTGGCGAGAACAGGCCACCAAAGGTTGTTCTTCTTCTTCATTTGCATGAGGTAGTTCCAACAAAGGAGGTGTCTCTCCAGGCCTGCCATTTTTAGGACAAAAAAAAAAAAAAAAAAAACAGATGACCTTTGAAAATGGAGAAAGAAAAGGTAAGAGTTCATATAAGAAAGAGCAAAGAGGGCTTACTTTACACATTTTGCTCCAGTCAGTCCTTGACAAGCACAGCTGCACTGGGGGCAAGGAACAATGGTACTGTTGTAAAATGCAGACAAGGAAACACAACATTTTGGAGTAGGCGATGCTCGAAATTGTGAGTAAATACAGGTTACATTCCAAGTCTCTACACAAACCCGAACAAACAAGTCAACAGTAGACTAAAGAATTGAACAGAGGCCTAGAGGTTGAAAAAAGAAAATGTATATGTCTCGATCTCTTTTAGGAGTGACTGAAGTCTTAATTTGTTGAAAAAATATATTTATATAGAGATTTAAAAAAGCTCCTACCAAGAGCTTGCGTGCGTCGACGGCTTCCATCCTCTCTGAACCTGGTTGGTGGAACCTGAAATGCATCTCCACAGGTATAACCAGGAAGACCAAGGTTGAAATTGAGGGGCATGAAGTAGCCTGCGTTGTTACCAGAAGAAGGTTTATTAACATTCATCCGGAAAGTAGCAAAATACATGGTAGGGTCTTGCGTCATTGAGGTCAAAACCCCTCCCTTGCAGCAATTGGCAAATTGCTTGTTATAAGCAGCTCCTGGAATGAGATCAACAATCTCAGGCCTTTTCTCACAGCTATGAGGAAGTACTTGACCCCTAAATCTAGAGCAGTTTCCTTGCTGAGTTGCCTCTGCCCCCCACATATCCCATATTGCCTCGTCTCCTCTCCATGTCCAGCTCAATTTCCAACCCGGCCGCTCCACGTGTCGAAATAGTTGGAAGTTGTAGATTGATACCCTTACCTGATAATAATCAATTATACTGAAGAATACATAAGTTGATGTCTGACCCCAAAAATGCATGATTTGATGCAGGCCAGAGTCCAGACAATACGATCCAAAAATGGTATTTATGAAATCAATATGATTGGGATGCAGGCTAAAGTCAAAACTGTTAACATGTCCCTGTTAACTTTTCTGAGCATATAGTATCTGATTTTTCTGGGATTTTTTAGAAAGTATTTAATAAATCATAAGGATTATAGCATGGAGGAGTTTCTGCTCGATCTTCTTAATTATAAGAAAATATTTTTCCATAAATCATTATTCACCACCTCACAGCCCACACCTTATAAAAACTCCCACGTCCCCTATGAAAAACACCCACACACTCTATGAAAAAACTATAGGTGTCGGGTGTCTACAGTGCCTGATTTGTATAATTACTCTAATTAGAGTAGCGCTACAGCTATCGAAATTTTCTCCCGAAGAGTGTTTCGAAAAGTACATTTCAGTTTTTTATTTTATTTTTTATTTTTTTTCATGTATTTTTTTAATCATCATAAGCACTTTTTAAAAAAATAAAAAATTCATAACATCATTAAAAAATATTTTCTTAGTCACTAAGTAAAAAAAAAAAAAAAAAAAAAGGGCTTCGGACACACTTTTGGGACACCTTTTCGGGGAGTATAGCATTTCTGCTCTAATTATAAACCCTAAACGGCTGGAGTGCAGTATGCTGGAATACTACAGAACTGAGGAGGCAGCCATGCACCCGGCAAGTACAATGAAAAATGTCTGATCTTTCCACTGTCTGCCAAATTAGAGAGATCAAGATTCTACAATGAGGAAAGCCCTTAGAATATCATAACCCAAACAAAGAGTGTGATATGAGATGCATAAATAAAAATAAAATATCATGAAATCATTAGAAAAACAAAAAATAGTGAAGAACTTACGTCATATGTGTCGCCATTGTCAAGCATGAGATCCCATGTAATGGTTATATTGGCTTGAGGATCCAGTGGATCATACCCATCTGCGTTTTGAGTCAAATTGACCCCAAAATATTAAGAAAATAAAAAACTCAAACGAATGAAGAGTCACATTCAGTGGAAAGGATACTTACACGATGGTGAGATGGAGCTGAAGAGAAATAGGAAGATGAAAATCAAGAGTGGCATACCCCTTGATCTTTGAACAACTAACATAAACGAGTTCATTTTCAAAACCCAATCAATATATAAATTAAACGCAAAAATTCTCATTCCTCAACACAGAATCAATCATAAATCAAGCCAAAAAAAACCTCTAGTGTCCAACATAGAATTACGTGTTGGAGTTAAATTTTGAGAGTGTTTACACATTCAACGTTCACGCGAATTGTGATCCGCGGCATCTGGGCCGTTTGGGTCTCTCTCTCTCTGCCTCTGGCCCCTGTTCACACGTTAATTTGAGTTCATTCTTCGTAGCCTTCAAGTTAATGCAGTTTTTGTTAAAAAAGAAAAAAAGAAAAAAAAAACATTTATAATTTTACTTACATACTCATGTGTTGATATGTCAATTATCAAAACTAGTAAAATTTTAAAATTCGAATTTTGAAATTCAAAATAAATAAATAAATAAACACTGATGAAATGGGTTACAACAACTCGATACGTATAATATTTACGTATAACACTACTCCTTCATAAAGGAATTAACAACTAATTTTCGTACCCTGTTAACCACTTTTCTTTCTTTTCTTTTCTTTTTGGGTTCTCCCATTTTAAGCCGAAAGCATCAATTCTATTTCACGAGTCTATTCCTGAAACATTGGAAATTGGAATACGTAGGTGGCAATTGCAAACTTTATTCGGCCCAACTCCTTACTGAATTATTAAAAATTCGTCAAATCAGGCAATTTGACATTATTCGAAGAGAAGAGAGAGACCCCATATTCCAGTCACAGAGCTATGAGCAACGTTTTTCTGGAAAGAATAGCAGATCGTAGGATGGACGAGATAAGATTGAGAGACTGAGCTTATTGAAGAAACTCGACAAAGTTGGCGAAGCGCCATTGATCGTAGGTCCATAGTTTCGCTGAAATCTAGAGGCCTCTTCCAGCCCAAATCGTAGTGCGTTTCTTTAGCAGGGCTACAAGACCAGCCAGCACAGATTAAAGTCCACAGTTATTGCATTGTGTCCATTTATCCAACGGTTATAATTGAAAGCAAAATTAAAAGCTCTTAAAAATTCATGAAAAAAAACCGAGTTAAAGCGAAACCAAACTGCAACTTGAAATACAAATTTGAAGAGCATATAAATAATTTAATATGTATGAAATTGATGGAAAGAGTGTCTTAAAGACAAGAGGAATGAGCAAAAAATAGAAATAATTCTAACGTGATCAAGTCCATGTGCGTCCAAACAGTCTGCGGTGTTTAAATTGGATGGAAATATAAATCAGATCTACTGTCTCACCCATATACCATACACTTCTTTTCTTAATAGTTACATGTTGCCAAAAAAAATCCACCAATCTATTTTTGTTGCTGAATTTCTTCCACCATTAACCCAAATATTCAATGTTTGCGATATTGGCAGAATGACACTGATAACATAAGTACCTCAAAAGTGGATGCAACCAACATATTGGAAATTCATAGTTTCTTGATGACCATCACACGTGCCTACGTCTCTTAACATTGTCCTCAGTGAACCTCTCCCAATAATTATGATCAAGGGTGCTCAAGTCATCAAGTTCTGCAATGGCCAGCAAGTATTGGGTAAGCTTTACAAGCTCCTGATCGTTGTCTCGACTTGAATGAGCCTTCTTGAATGGCTTGATTATCAAACCATTTTGCGGGTTCATCACAAAATTTCTTCGCAAATCGTCAAACATGATCGTATTTCTTGAACTGTAGAACTGAAATGGTACAGAAAGCGTCAATCTGTCAACTTCGTCAAACTAGGAAAGTACATAGAAAAGGCAATAATTCCTTATCCAACATAGTATCTGACATGAAACAGCTTGAGCAATTTATAGAATTGAAAGGTGGCTATTCTGTTCTTTCCAATACATTAGGATCAAGATTATTAGGTAGCAGGCATAAAAAACTTAAAAGGAATTCATGGAGATCAAAATGTTCTATCAGTGCTTTTTTCCCTCCTATATTTTCAAAACCAATCTCCTAGGGTTTGGTGATAAGTTCAGTCCAGCAGTAGCAGATTAGGGATTGAGAAGCACAATGTCCAATTATTCACTGATCCTTCCAAGAGTGTCAAGGTTTAAATTTGACATGATCGATTGTTCTATCAGTTCTTTGACAAGATGGACATCTGTGCCCAGTTTGAGAAGCAAGAGAATTATGTACTTTTTATGGGTAACTTTATGTATATAGCACACCATTTTCCGTGGAAGACTCTTCTCATTCTATTTATCTCTTGTGATACAATTTTATGACAGTCCCAACAACCTTTCAACGATTTAGAAAATGAAACAAATGCGAGTAATGCTACGTACAGTCCCCATTTGGGGACTGCAATGCAAGCCTAGGCAATTTTATCTTTAAAATTTTTTAAAATTATAAAAATATCCCTCCTAAAATGATGTTTTTTCTCATTTAATAAAGGGCTTGCACATACAGTCCCCAAGTGAGGACTGCAAATATAATCTCTTAAAAATTTATCTCATGCCTATACCTCAGGGAACTGAGCCCAAATTAGGCCTAGTGGCTTGCAATCAAAGACACCACGAGAATCTGATTGCACCGTGATCATTGCTAAGTGGTCCAGAAGGGCTGCGATTTTGTAGTTAGGATTGCTGAGTACCCCTAGCTGTCCCATCTTTAATTCAACCCACTTGATGCTGTAGAAAGAATATATAGCAATAATTTCACACCCAATAGGCAAAGTATTCAACACATTTTATTTAACACATACTCACGACAATTTCCAAAGATGTAATTGAGAATCCTCCTAATCTTAGGTGTGCAGTAATTATGTCTTTCAACATTACAGCTGAAAAAAAATTAGAAAAGTTAAAATCCTTTCTAAGCAAAAAGGGATTGTTGACCTGGTTGCAGACCAGATCATGATATCATATTCTGCATAGACAGCTGTAAGAAACTCGTGTAGATCTGTACAGAAAAATTCAGGAAAAAAAAAATCAGTTAAACAGGCAGATAACATAAAAACATGCAACAAATAGATGACTTACAAGGCCGCATTAATTGAAGTGGGTTCTCTGCTGGTGATCGGTGATCAAATAGAGTATAATCAATATCTAGAACAAGCAGCTTTTTCCCTTCACGACACGGATTCTTCAGTTCAATCTACAATTCAACACATGAGAAATTAACGCCCTCACCAAGGCTTGCAAAAGAAGCACCAAGCAGGGCAGTCTGTTTTACATGTCTTATACTAAGTTTTTATATGAATGTACTGTAGAGAATCAACACTAGTCAGTTATAAAAATGCCTTAATATCTTGCCAACAGGTAACTGTGTGCAGTCTATCAAAACAGGATAAAATACCCTCGGAGAGATATACTACAGGTGGTAAAATGTCGAATCAAGAGCTGCAGGGAAAGCATTGGTAATTACAATGAATAATAGTCAGTCAAAGGAAAAATGTTTTTAGACTTCTTATCATTATCCTTTTATTCGACCTTCCTTGAGCACTTTTTTTTTTTATGTAAGTAAACTTGAGCACTTTTTAAAATTGTAATTGTGGTTTTTTTTTTTTTTTTGCAAGTAACCTATCTACATATAGAGGATGAGCAAGGTATCCTTAAACAAACCAAAATATCATCCCTATTGTTCATGAAAAGGAATGGCAATTGTATTGAAAATGAAAAAAAGAAAGTCAGATTTCAATCTACTCTAGCATCATGAAATATCTTATACAAAATAATTTATTCCATCCACTTCAGGACTTTTTGAGTGATGAACAGGATCAAAAGCCTAAAAAATCTCCAAAAATTCCATGCTTGCATAAAAGATAAAAAAAACATAACCAACCTTGTACTGATCTATTCGTCTCCTCAATTTTTGCTTATTCACTTCTTTATCTTTAACGTGAATGTTAACAGCTTCATCATTCCCAAGTTCAAAATCATCAACAACTTCTGGAGAGTCCACTTCCTCTATGATTAGATCATCCTCGATGGTACTGGAGTACTCAGTTCAGCCCAATGTTAATTCAAAGAAATAAGTTCAAAATCCAAAGGACATGGCAAATGTCAACAGTCAGCACTTGACTAAACATCTCATCAACAACACATGTATCTCTTATTACTCTTTTTTCCATTTGAATTTTTATGACACCTCAAATGTTCAAAAAAAGATTTTGAATTAATGTTACTCCAACATCTACCATGATCGGAGCCTTGTATTATATACAAGAATCCGAAACACCAATCAGAAAGGAGTTTTGCATTTCATCGGGAAGAAGTGCAGAAATTTAGTCCAAACTCCTTGATTTTCACCCCCCAAAAAAGTCTCGTGACTGAGATATCTTGCCTGACATCAGTTTATAATATATTTACAGATTTGTGAATATGGCCCCTCTTATATCTTCCTTCAAAAACATGCTTCTACTTTCATCTTTTAGGAAGGGTTACAACAAGGGTGATATACCTCAATCGAATGAAAAAGCAAAAGGTGAATTATCTCAATTTATTGAGAAAAAAAAACTAAAAAACCGATTTTAAAGACTATAATCAAATGCCAGAATAATGACCTTTTTCATTTTTTTAACGCGAGTTGAAATTCCATTATACATTAAATGAAACCCCATCATGGAAAACCCCACCACAAAATATGCCAACTGAATTAACCTAGTTGTGTGTTAGGGAGGAAGCCCATTAAAAGAAAACCGTCAACAAACACTTCCTTTTGCATTTTTCGTTTAACATCAAAGTTTTCGTATTTTAACAACGACGACAACGTAGAGTAAACCAACCAGGTTAACAACAAAACAGTCAAAACACACCCAAACACATAGAGGTTGTAATTCTAATACCCAATCATCGTCATCTTGAGGGAGGACTTGAGGGGAAGTTGAGAGAGCAAGACGGAGTCATCGGCGAGTTTGGATCCAAGGACTTTGGGATAGAGAAGCTTCTGCCGCTTCGGCAACACGTTGGTGACCTCGCAGATTCGCCGCTTCAACTCGCCCATCGAGTCGTCACCACACACTCGCACCGTATACTCCTTCCCGCTCCACTTCACTGTCAGCGTAAGCTCCTCCTCTGGTAGAGACAATGTTGTCGAAGCCGACGCAGCCATTGCTCTGTCGAAGCTAACCACTCCTGTTCTGTCGCACGCTCACTCCTCTCTCTGGTAAGACTCGTACTAAATACTCACGCTTTGCTACGAATATTCTATTCTATTTGTTCTATTTTCTGCTTAGAGCCGGTTTGAATTCATGTTCACACTGCTATTAACAATTATTTATAAATTTTAACTCATAAATTTTATTATTATTTATAAATCATTTTACCTCGTTACATTTCATCCCTCAATTCAAACAGAGCCTAAAAAAATTTCACATATTTAAAAAATAATAATTTTGAGATATGGGAGTATATAAATTTATTTTTAATTATTTTATTCTTAAATCGATATATAAAGTATATTATTTATGTCAAATAGTAAAATTTAATTTATAAGATTAAAATTAATAGGATTGTGTAATTTCTACCATTGGTTGAATATTGTAGTTGACAAAATCAATTCAAAATTAGGATGGACATCGCCCCTTTTTTTCCTTTTTTTTTTGGCTTTTTTTATGTGTATTTTTTAATACTTTTTAATATTTTTTAAAAAATAAAAAAATTACAATATTATTAAAAAATATTTTTTAAATTTTTTCACCTGAAAGAAGAAAAAGAAAAGAAGAAAATAACAGGAAAACAAGCATTGTAAAGTTTTATTAGGATTTCATGATTTCTCCTTATGCTTTGAAGAGAAAATGGGTAAAAGTGCAGAGCCGGTGGCCAATAAAAAATAATAATTATTAAAGAGAAAGTTGAAAGAGAGAGAGAGATGAATAGGGTAGGTTACATTCAGAGCGTCATGATTATTAACATCTACTAGTCCTCAAAATCCGTTTCTTCATCATCGTCCTCGTTGTTTTCTGCATATCTCCAACCATCCTCAACATTGTCGCGGTCTTCCTCTGTTTCTTCACTATCTTCCTCCTCGTAGCCTTCTTCTTTAAGCGGCCATGGTTTTTTCATTACATTCACAGGGATAGCAGATGGAGTCGAGCCTTTACGCTGTGCAACTTTTGGAGGAGGCAACTTCAAGTTCGGTTTGGGCCTACTGCTTTGTTTCTGATTTTTGCCATTTGCACGTTTTCCACCATAGGCATCTTGGTCACTGGCTTCATCCATTTCATTATCAACATTAGCAGGAGCATTCTCTGCATTCTCGTCAGACATGTGACCAGGGTGCCCTTTCCTCAAATGGAGTTTAAGCTTGTATTCGTGGATGTAGGCCTTATCACACGCTTCATAAGGACATGCATAAGGGCGGTCAGATGATGCAGAGCCATAAACCCCAGAAGAAGGCTTGGGAGTCTTGTTCTGCTTCTCTGTGGGAGCTGTGTATTTTGTCACATCCATGGTCACACTCTGCAAATTAACGGTGAGATCAGTAAAATAACATGGAAAGAAGCTTTTGTACTAATTATGTCGCGTATAAAATTTTGGTGTTTATTTTAAACGAAGAGGATGGTCCTTGTGCTAGAAGGCATGCGTGAAAACGGAGCTTACAAAGAAAAATAAGAACTTTGCCATAATTTTGTCGACTCTTGACTCCCATGAGTAATGGAATAAAATCTTCTTTAAGCCTATTGATTCTTTTTCTCCCAGAATGTCAGGGTTGAAGGCAAGCTACAAATTGAGTACCTAGCACTTCTAGTTATTTCAAGCACGAACAAGCCAGTGCACGTTTAAACAAAAGATCGGTCCAATGAATTGAAAAACCTGAGCACATAAAAGATCCTGTGCATGCGTGCCCATCGACTCCTCTACCTAGGGCTAAGGATTTCATAACCTGAGCTTTACTTAACCAAGACAAGATCAGGTCTTGAATAGCATTTTGAAAGAGAATCTACTCTGTTTTCCAACTCTTATGTCTGGCAGCCACACCTTGTTAGATAGAGAAAAACCTATACAAACACAATAGCTAAAAGGTTGCCTAAAATCCAAAATTACCAAAAAGCAAAAACCTCAATAATATAGATGATTATTGGGGATGCAGGTACATGGTTTGAAATGGCATTTATTGGTTGCACGACTCGATAAGGATGAAGCCATCCCTTCTAGAGGTAGGATTAAGATAAGAGACTCTACTTTGGATTTGTGCAATGGAGGCCTACAAATGCCACCAGCGAAAGAGGATCCATATTTGAGTTTTGAGTCAAGACAGTATTCATGTAAAGGCTCAAAAGCAAATCTGCAAGATTTAGTAAAGGAAGATGGGCTTTCTTTCAAGATAGAAGAATTTAGATGCCCTAAAAACTACTTTATGGTAAGATCTGATACAGCAATTTCAAAGCAAATAGCACAAGAATATGTCAGTAATGGCAAAAGCAAACAAGTGGAACCCACCTTTTCATGGTGAGATGCAATGTGGTTCTTCAGCTTGTACTCATGAGCATATCTCTTTCCACAATCTGGGTATGGGCATATATGATAGTTTTCTTGTGAATGTGTTTTCATGTGTGACCTTAGGTTGAAATCCAGAGAAAATGCCTGCAATTCATATGAGAAACTTGTCAGAACAAACATATGTGCGGGCGCACTTGCACACGTGATTGCAGACAAACATACTCATAAAGAAGCTTTTTGAAGCAGGAACAAAGACATGATTAATCTGAGCTGGTCAGACTATAATTAGGTACAGGGAACTTCACAACAAATTGATGTCGGGTCAAGAATAAACACGAAGATGCTTGGTTGACTATGGCACTATCAATTAATTTTTTCATTGGACAGAATTCTTGTTTGACAGATGGATCATATCCGAACCAGAGACAGAGTATCCAGGTGCTAATACTGCCACTTTCATTGAAGGAGGGGAGGAAGAAAACAACCTTCCCATCTCATACTCTTAAATTCAACTTACTCTTGTATCTTCATATAATAGTCAACTTTCAGTTCGACAAAAAAAATCAGACAGAAATCTGATTGTGGAAACATATACATCAACAAAACCACCAATCAAGTGAGCATGTTTTCCGATTGCCTCCTAAAACCGAAATGTGACAAAGCTGTGAAAAATCTTGGCCATATGTCAAGCACGGAATAAACTGTGTACAAAAATAACACTTAAATAATCTATTATAAGTAAATAACACTCATAATATACTTGCGTACACACACACACATAAATGAAAATACAGCATAGAAATAATTCAAGAAGAATCTAAGTAGACAGATTAATCACCTTACCACAGCCTTCATGAGGACAAATGAAATCTCTTTCTCCAGTGTGAATGAGAAAGTGTCTTTTCAATTTTGAACTATCCAAAAATTTCTGCCGCATATACACAACTCTTTGAGAATGTTAAATAATCACGAAGGGAAAAGAAAAAATGAAATGTAAAGTAAAAAAATAATGATTGGTGATATTGTATAATGGTGAACAACCAGACAAGATGAGACCAGAAGCGAAGTTGTTCCAAGCACATATATCTATATCTATATCTATATATATATATAAATACATATAATGTTGATCACACTCAATCCACTCCGGCAACCCAGCCATATCTATATGCGGTTTGGCAATTTCAGACTACAGGGTTAAATCAGAAAGTGAAATGTCCAAAACTTACAATGCCTGCATTTTCTTTTCTTTCTTCCGGCAATTGATTTGAGTTCAATCCATTCATGTGTTCTTGTACCATTTCATGAAATTCCCATGATTGTGCACCTCAAAAGATTACCTTATTCTTATTGCATAATTGATGCTTACCTCTTTCCTATGAGCTTAAAATTTTCTTTGCAGAATATGATTACCTCTGGATACGTGAATCTTATTTAGTTTGTAGACTTTTATCTATGGGATTTGTTCCGGTCCAGTTAAGAATTTGTTTACCAATCAAAGTAGAAGGTTTTTTTTATTTTTATAATTTTTATTCATAAGGTAAATTTACTTGAGACGAATGGACATAGAAGGTATACATTCTCCGTAAGTGGATCTTTATACTCAAACAAATTGAAGTTGATTAATGAAAATTGAGTGGTTTGCTTTATTAAAGGAGGCTTCTGCTGTCTGCATCTAGAGTTTTTTCAAATCATTTTCTTCTTTCGTGGGTCCTGTTCAAGTTAGTGTTCACAGACTAATAGACTATGCATAGATTTAATCTGAACATCCTTAGCCTCTTTTGCCGCCACCAAATCAGGCTCCTTCCCTTGCCCCATAAAATCCCTAAAACCATACTTATTTCCCAAACTGGGCCACCAAACAACCTATCAAAACCAGCCAAACCCAGCTATTGCTGCTACCAGAAGGTTTTCTGCAACCTAATGTTCTCTGTTTCAGCCCCTTTTCACATTAGAAATCCAAGCTTTCCAAGTCAAACTCAAACTGCAAACCTAAACACATTTTTCTATAATTCCTAGCCCTAGGACCTTGAGTTTCAGCACGAAGTCCTCCACATAAATTCACTTAGATAGGTTCTCTAAATATGCTCTACATCAATAACGATACTGCTACTTCATAGTGGCCATTTCATGACGCAACTTATCATAGCCTCAAATCATTGAAATTTAGAACTGTGAACCAATTTCCACTTCCCATAGTTTTGCTTACTTAGTTCAAAACTTCTATTTTTAAAAAGAACCTGTTCAAAACAAATATTGAGAAAAACAAGGAATCTTTTTATAAGAAACATTTTATTTATGATAAAAAGAAAAAGGCATTGCCCAAATACATGGAGCATATAGATGAGAAGAAAAAAAAAAAAAAGAACTAAAAACAAATACCAAAGGGAAAAGAAAAGGAACATAGCCAAGACGTTGGGCAATATACCTTTCCACATCCTTCATAATGACAAACATATTGTCTCTCTCCATGGATGTGAGAATGCTTCCTCAAAGCACCAGCATCAATAAAGGTCTTGCCACAACCTTCGTAGCTGCAAAGGAAAAGTACTTCAGTCGTTGGTTCTGGTTCTGGCTCTGGTGCCTCTAGCTCTTTTGCCTTTTCTTTCAAGGCCTTCAAGGTTTCCTCTAAGCAAAGAATGAAAGAGAAACATTAGGGCAAACTCACATGACAAACCACTAAAGGAAGTGCTGCATTCTTGGAAGCTTATTGCAGTGTTGAACTAAGTAATTCAATACAGGTACATCTGGGTTAAAACATGTATACTTGTGGTTGATCTTCAGATTGTAGACTCATTTAATTTCATACACTGACATCAGAAATTTTTCTGTCTCCCCTTCTAATAAACTCAGTTAAAAAAAATATTCACCCCCTTCAAAAAGCATCTGCACCAGAAGTTGCAGTTGAATGAAAATCTGTTAGTTTTTAAAAATAAGAAAGACACATCCATACCATTTGTGCGTGAAGATTTCTCCTACCGGGAGATAATTGAGAAAAATCTTTTAAAAAGAGGCTAGGTAAAAAGCAAGTAAGACGTACCTGTGACCCATTTCAAGACAAAACACTTCCCACCAGTTGCTACAACATCTTGGGGAACCCTAAAATGAAACCAAGATATTATCAGCATGCAACACACAAGAAAGGATTAAACAGCAAAACCAATCATGTAGCACAAAGATCTCATAAAATATTCGATTCTCAAGTATCCCATTGGTTCTCAAATATATAGAGAGAACAGAAACGTGTATCCCTTCTTCAAATCAGAACCGAAGTGATGAGTTAATGATTTAACTATATTCAATTGAAACTGCAAGAAATCAATAACCCAAAACATAACTCATTGGAGATAAAACCCTGCCCAAAGTAATCCAAGATTTTACTTTTATTTCTCCTCCTCATTGCCACAAACCAATCAACCCACAATTGAGACCCATTGACTGATATTTTGTATGCTTGGGAAATAAGAAAAACAAAACCCACCACTCAACTTTAAGGCTAAATTAACCACTACACCCGAAGCATTCTTCCTTATAACATGTCTCAGAAACCGAACAAAGAACATTATATAGCATCTAAAAAACTTAACTTACTTTTCTATTTTCCTCAATTTTATTGAAACGAAATAACAACATAATTGAACCAATAAACAGATATTCTCGTTATTTAACCAGAGAAAAACCACAAACGAATCAGGCTCGTGACCAAATTATCTAAAATTTTATTTTTATATTTATTTACATAAGTTTTCTCTGGAACCAAACAATAACAGTTATTTAGCCCTAGAAACTGCACAATTGAACGAAGATTACCCAAAAAGAAAAAGAAAAGAGTAATTAAACCAAAAATTAAGAAGAAGAAGAAGAAGCATACCACTCCTTAAACCACTTGACTGCAGGGGTCCTGGACCTTATAATGGGGCGGCGTTCGAATAGATTGTGATTGAACTGCGTGTCCATCTCTTTGTCCCTTTGTCCTCCTTATGCATTCAACGCGAACTTTGTGAATCAACAGAGCCTTTATGGGTCAGAGCTTGGGTTAGGGTTTCGACCAGGGAAAAATAGAGAGGTGAGAGAAATTAGGACAACGAGCCAGGCAAAAAGCTCGAGGTGACTCGTCCATGTCCGGTAGGATTAATCTGTTTGGTGCTTTGCGCTTCGCGGACTGGAAGATCGAACCGCACTCGACCGAATCACGGTGATTCAAACGAACCAACCGGCCGGTCTAATTATTTCGTAACCTTTTTTAGGCTAGGAACTAGGAAGAGCAAACAATTATTAATTTTTTTAGTCCTAAAACGTCTTGATTTTTTATTTTTTAAATTCTAACCCTAGGCTTCATTTCATTTAATTAAATATTATTTCTTCTAATGAATAACGTCATGGAATGAGCTAATTCCGTCTATTAAGACCCATTAATCTAGCTTGGTGTCAATTTACATTATATATAAGGGCAATATTATCCAACTTTAATAGCTAGCATATATAGTGACACTAATCATGATCAAAATTTAATACATGTATGTGAGAAGTCTCACGGTCATAAAGAGATTTTGAAAAAATAAATTTACAAACTGATATAACTTGATATGATACATTATATCAATTTTATAATGATTTTAATTTTATAATCTAACGTATTACATTAAATCATGTCAATTTTATTTTTAAAAAATTTATTTGTGGATCGGGCAAAGCACTACTCCATGTATGATTGGTATTTTTCATCCAGTTAAAAGAAAATTCTGAAAATTTAAGCTTATTAATTAAATCGATTATCTAGTTAGACAATTACCTAATAGGACTTAAAATCGATATAATTACGAACCCTAGAAGTGCAATTAAATGTCAAACTTCAACCCAACGTTGGACAACTAAGGCTTGTTCATATTTGGAAAGTGTGTCATCTTATCTCATCTCATCATTATAATTTTTTTAAATTCTCATACAAAATATAATAAACAATTCGATTTTTTCAAATCTCAAAATAATAATAATATTAAAAAATAATATTCTAAAAATATCTTTTTTAACTTTTATCTTTCATCTAAAATCGTCTTATCTCATTTCTGAATCTAAACTAGCCCTATAATACATCTAATTTCATCCAATCCCAAGGTGAACGCAAACGTAGATATATAAGTAGTGTGCTAATTCCGCTTATGAGACTTTATCCAACTTATTGTTAAGATATAAGTTCTTTTAAATAATCAAATCTATATCTTTACATGGACAAGTAGTGATTTCATATAATATCAAAATAAAGATTTTGAACTCAAACCTAGCTTTACATTTAATTTAATTTAATTTAATATTTAATGTGATGAATCTTATAAATAATTTTTTTGGCCAACTTTTACTTGCAATTTTCCACGACAGAAGTAAGTTTGTTTGGGAGAGACATGAAAGATAGTTGCATAAATAGATGTTGGACCAAATTAGGAAAAACTAGGGGCCGGGGGGTAGCAATTCAACAACAACCCCATCATATATATAGAATGAGAGAGATGTAGCTAGGAAAATATATAGTCCATGATCAGCATGAAATGACAGGGCATCAAAAGCAGGGTAGCTTTGTTATATTCTGTGCTACCAACTTTTGGGAGTCTTGTGTTTGGAGTGCATGCGCTGCAGATTTCCAGTCTTCATCTTATGATGCTGACTTTTGACCAGCCTCTCTGAGTTCAGTGCCCAAACTCAGACTAAGGTTTTGAGTTAATTAACAACTCATTCGTGTGTTACATCAGCCAAAACCTCCTTCAATAATAGCGTCCCAGTTGATAGATGAGAATGAACATGATGATCACCTTGTTTTGTAGCAGCGCATGATCTTGCCTGCAGCCGGGAAGCCAATTTTCGACGCTTCCTCAGAAGGACCATTCTCCGCAAAAGGCTCGTCCAAATAGGAAATCGAACGCGCTCATGAATAAGGGGATTTTCCATCAACGTAATAATTTCTGCAACTGAAGGACGAACTTGATCATCTTCATTTGATGAAACACAACGCGCTGCGATGCATAGTATGTGCCTTATCGTTGGCTCCATGAAAGCTGCAGGCAATGCAATCCTCGGGTCGCAAATTTCAGAGATACGTTGGTCTTTGATCAAAGGTATTGCCCACTCCACAATGGAAGATGGAGCCCTACTCATATCAATGGCTTTCCTTCCACTAATGATCTCTAACAACACCACCCCAAAGCTGAAGACATCATTTTTTGTGCTGAGCTTGCTAGGCGTAGTGTAACATGGATCCAGATACCCAATAGTACCAGCGGGTTGACTCACCTGACTCGGCGAGTCGAGTTGCAGAACTGCAAGTCCAAAATCTGCCAACTTTGAGTTCCAATTCGAATCAAACAAAATGTTTGCAGACTTAATGTCCCTGTGGATAACCAAAGGCAGCCCTTCGTGAAGAAAGCGCACTGCCCGGGCGATTTGGGTGGCGATTTCCACGCGTTTAGGCCACGTGGGTGGTGCAGTGGAAACATGAAGCAAGTCATGGAGAGAGCCATTGGGCATGAGTTCCATGACCAGGAGTTTGCCGTCGGCCGAGTCTTGACTCGTTCCCAGAAGGTTGATGACATGTGGGTTTTCCCGCAGAGATGACAGCACTCGTATTTCGTTGTCGAGCTTTGACTTATCGTGAAGAGCTTCGGGGCTACGCGTCGGCTTCTTTATAGCAACGAGTTTGTTATCTTTGAGTACGGCTTTGTAGACCAATCCATGGCTCCCTCTGCCAATTAGTCTCGTGGGAGAGAAGTTCTGTGTCGAATTCACAAGTTCTTCGTAGTCATATTTTTCCATCTCCTTCTTCTTCTTTTGATCGTGGAGAGAGTTAACTAATCGGAGTTACAAATTCTCAAAGGAAACATGGTTTTCTTGTCCGCTGAGGGCTTCAATATCAAGGGAAAAACGTGGGAGAACCCACTAGCTTTGGTAGAGGACCCAGAGAATAAAGAGGCTCTGGCCTCTGGGAGACATCAAAAGGAAAAAGTAAATATTATAGGGAAGAGAATTTGTCGAGAAAGCAAAAAAGGTGGAGAAAGATGAGAACGAAAGAGTTGAAAGGCATTGGCTCAGGAAAATAATTACAGTTATAATAACAAAATGGCGTCCTAGTTTAAAGGGAAAGAGGTTCCTAGTTCCTAGCCAGCGACGATATGGATGCCCATTAGCTGGATATTGGGTCACCCCTACCTTTTCTTTCATTCCCTTCCAACTAAACTAAAATACTTTGATCAATTATTATTAATATTTCTACCAACAATCTCGACTAACGATAATAATAATAATAACAATAATTACTATATTATAAATGTTTAGGTGGCGGCAAAGATACGATCTTTCCAAGTGTCGTTCTTTTTCATCCTAATCTAATATATAATAATAAACCTATTGTTAGTAGGATTTCAACAATTACTGCCTTCCAAGCTGTTCTTGGGTGGAAGGTTCTTTAGGCCCGACCCGTCTTGTTAGTGGGATGTCAAAAACCAAAGGCTCTCCTGCACGGATACAACCGTCTCACGTCATGGCGCTAAGAACATTATGCCTATATATATATTAAAAATTATTAATTCATCACATAAAATTTAAATCTATAAAATAACATGATTTTAGAGTAATACTATACACCACATTCTCATCCTATTTTAATCATACTAAGTAGTATGTGGCACATTCATTACCATTAGATGATAAAGAAACATACATTAAATGATCATTTAATAATGATAAATGTGTTATATCATATTTAGTGGAAAGAAAATGAGATGGCAGTATAGTATATAGAATTTTCTTAAATTATATATTTAGTTTTATGAATTTTTTTTTTTATATTTTTCTTTATGTCTAAACCACCATTTCTCGTATATAATAAATATATAACAGTACTACGTTTTAGAACTCATATGGATTAAACGAACATCAAAATAATTTAGTGGGCCTCAAGAAAAATTAAGCTCAATCATCATGACATAATATATAAGCACGGTGCATGTCAATGCATATAACTAGTTTGATGGATTCTAAGCCACTGATCATATAAAGAAAATTATAGGACAAGCGACGTGTGTGTGTTCCTTTCCAAAAGCGAATATCATGAACCAACCTTACACACGTGGGACTGGTCTATGAATAACTTTAGATACTGAACTCATCTCGATTTATTTCAAATCAATTATTAATAGGATCTACTAATTTTTAAATTTTTCATAAAAAGTTAAACAAAATATATCAACATACTTCATTATACATTCAAATACATCTCAAAAGACCCACAAAACTGACTCAAACATTTTAATTCTATTATTCACATATCAACTCAAATTATTTGAGATAATCTCGACACCCAAACGCAGAAATTATATGTGTGCGCGCCGAAAGTGTCCGACTGAAATGGCTTCAATCGCCACAACAAAGCACCATTTATAGCTACTCTGCACACTCATGCATTTTGAGTGGGTCGTGTACGAAGTACGAACACATCGAGTGTGTTTAGACTTTAGAATCTTTTTTTTCTGATCTGCCGTGCCCTTCCCTTGCATTATTATTATTAGATCCTTTAGATTTAACATCGACTATGCTCCAACCTTGGATCTCCATGAAGAACATTATGAAAGTGCATAAAGTAAACGGACTCCACAGTTTACACCACTTAACAAAAGATCAGAGAACAGCTGGGAAAAAAATGTAGCTCATAAAGTTGATCGGAAGAAAGATCTTTTCTGCTTGGTATTTACAGCTCAGTAGCCCAAACCTCTATATATAAAAGCCCATCAAGCGTTAGCCTGGGTTCTTTTTGTTTTGGGTCGTATTTGGGCTTCAGTTGAGAGCCCACACAGAGAGAGTATAAAAAGCTCGGTATGAGCTATAGATAAAAGAGAAGAAAGATTTCTTAATTTTTCACAACATTGTGTTGAAGTGTATTATCACTATTTACAAACAGTTTATTATTATTTATATATATTTATTTTAAATTATTTATTATTTTCACCACTATTCACAGATTATTTGAGATCACTTTAGAATTCAAATGTAGCCTAAATATTTAGCAAACATTGTGGGATTTGTTTCATTTCATACATGAGAAAGGCTTGGTACATCTGTCACTACTACTGTATATAAATTCGAATAAATCCGAGTAGGAAGGCGAGGACATTAATCCTGAGAAAAGAGACATGGGATGTCGGGTGGGAAAAGATCGGAAACGCCAAAAACACACGACTGACCCTACAGTCTACTACAACCGATTCCTGCCCCCACGCGTTTAAAATGCGCGTGAAGAAATTGACTCTCTGACAAAACCAACGACAGCAATTATAATTCCTGCCGTAATTCAAAAATGTTTTTGTAAGCCCGACAATCGAAAGGAGGACGTGAGAAGCACGTGAGGTTAAAATCCAATTTATTACGACCCGTTTGAAATTTAGACTAAATAATTTAATCTAATTTTAAAATGAATATAAAATTTAAATATTTAATCATTAAATTATTAAATTTATCACAATTTAAAATTTCTTTAAAAACTCATAATATTTTTTAATTTTTTATAAATATATCTAAACATATCTTAATATTTAAATATATCTAAATTTATATTAAATAAGTCATATAAAACTCACATAAAAGAATCAATTCATTACTATTTATAAAAAATATAATCATCTCAATTCAACTTCAAATGTACTAAATCTGTAAAATGATAGATATTGGATATCCCCACGGGCGACCACCACGCACACCATCATCTCTAATGCTGACGTCACCATCACAACTTTCTTACTCTCAATTTTTTAAAAAAAAAAGTCTACACTGTACACACAAACATCACCCACCATGAGGCGGCAGTTAAAACAGAAGCAGTCAATACTTACCCCACACGTACACTGATGCATTGACACGTGTATACGATTTTTGTGAACTTATGCAATGAGAGGAAAAACAAGATGTTAATATATTTACAAATAGAAAATAAAATTTTAAATTTTGGCGTTCTGATTATTAACATCAGGCGCTAGATTATGCAATCCAAATGAAGGAAAAAAAACAAAAAACAAAAAGCGGCATAAAAATAATTAATAAATCAATGATTTAAATGGACATTGGATAAATGAATAAGATTAGGTATATTCCTTCCATCTTCCTTTAAAAAAATGCAACTAGGATTTATCTATTCTTCAAGTGAAATAATACACCCCTTGTTTTCACAAGTACTCCCTTTTTAACGTGTCATTGGCACGTCGTTCTCGGAACGGTTTTGTAAGTACGTCTTCATTCATGTCATATCAGCCTTTTTTTTTCTTACTCGATAACACCCTCCAATCTCATTCTCTATATTACTCCTATCTCTAAATTAAATTGAAAGAAAGAATTTAAGAAAAAGCTCAAAAACTACCTTCCATACTATTCTCTATTTTCAGATTTTGTTTTAGGGAATAAACAGTAATTTCTTATATATATATATATATATGGAATCACTATTTATCCCATAAATCATATTTTATTAATATTTTATTCTAATAAATAAAATAAATTATTCTTCCAATCATTTACACTTTCTCTTATATTCATATTTGTTATAGTTTTAAATAATAATTTTAAAAATAATTTAAATAATTACTAAAATATAAAAAAATTAATTTTAAAAATATTATCATACCCATAAAAAAATAATTTAAATTTTTATTTAAAATATTCACTAGAGTAATAGTTTAAAACATAAGAAAAAATATTAAATGTTTAAGTTTATAAATGGAAGTGAGAGAAAAAAATAATAAAGAAATAATAGAAGAATATTATTTTAATAGAATAGATAAAGGATAGAGAATGAGATGTAGAAGGTTTTTTGAAAATGAGTAAAAGTTAGGATAAAATTATAGGGAATATCATTTTTAGCTAAAATTTATAAAAAATTTTAGGAAACCCAATGTGAATGCTCTAAGCTATATAAGTTTTTTTTTTTTTTTAAGACACTAGCATGGTTAAAAAAATCATAATAATAATTATAATTTTATAATTTCATAATTACTTATACCTTTGGGTACCTTTTGTCAATTATTTTAGAGTCCGTTTGGATTCTAAAATGAGTTTAGATTGTTTATGAATAATAGTTAAATTTTTAGTTAAAATTATATTAAATGAAATGAGGTGAGATGAAACTTTTGAATCCAAACGGACTAATCTCATCAACCCAATTAGTCTCAAGGATATCAACTTTAGTTGTAAATTATTAATGTAAAGGGAAAGTTAGATTGGGGATTGATAAATAACTTAAAGGTATTAAGGTAATATATATAAAAAATTATATTCTTAGATCATGTATAACAAATTCACTAAAATACTTTGTATGATATAATTTGTTTAATTTTTTTTTTAATTTTACAAATCAAATTTTATAATTTAAATAATGTAGATAGTGTGTTTACAAACCTATTTAAAAATAAAATAACTCGCAATATATATATACTTGAACATAGAAGAATGCTGAGATTTCTTCTGACAAAGTATTGAAAGGCCTCTTTAAGATTATGATCGAATATTCAATACAATAAATTTTGCAAATAGAAATAAATATTGGTGGGACAAAAAATTTCAAATGGTGTTGTTTTAAATCTTCTGCTCCAACGTACATTTGTACCGCGAGTTTAGCTGTTGTGTGCATGAGGAGAATTATCAATGCTCGGCAGGGACGCATGAATCTGAAACTTTCTACATACGGGCCAAAGTACAAATGTGCCCTAGTATAAGGGGCAATGCCATAAAGCACAATTTATCAAATTTTTACTTTTTACTGTCCGCCTTATAAGGGGACTGGAATTTAGATGACTGTCTGTTTAGATCTTAAACTTAACTAAGATCAGATTAATTTTAAGTTGAATTTAATATCTAAAAATTTAAAATTTAAATTATTAAACTTATTTTAATTCGAAACTTTTTTATTTGTGAAATCCATAACCTTTTCAATTTAATACCTTTTTATATTCGAGATCTATAACTTTTTTTAACTTTTTATAAATATATTTAAATTCATTTTAATATTTAAAAACATCTAAAATCATTTTTAATTAATTCTATAAAATTCACTTTACTATTTCAACTCATTCCAACATTTCAATTTATGCAATTTACAAATAACTCATTCTAGCTCAACGTGGAACTGAAAAGGTTGCAGCTTTGTTTTTTATTTTATTTTTATTTTTTATTTTGCCATTCTGAGGACACAAATGTTCATTTTAGTTGCAGCTTTCTTTTAGTAATGGTGTCACGAATCATGGTAAGCACCCATTTTACTGTGCTTGTCAGAGAAAGTAAATTGGTGGGGGATGAAAGGTCAAAAGGGTAAAGTTATTGGGAACTGAAAGAAATGAGGATCAGCACTGAAATATCACAGATTGGGGTGGGGGCATTTCGAAATTTAATTTTCTACAGAATCTTAGAAATGCAAGATCCAGTGGTTTTTAGTGGTCTATATTTGAAGTAGGGCAAGTGGGGCTGAGTGTTTCTGACAGCCTGTGACACCATCATTTTGGAATGTGATGTAATTTTAATTAATTTTGTTAGGTGGAAGAGGATTTAAGAGAGAGAGAGGGTCAGATTGAATAATACAAATAAATAAATAAATAAAATTTGAAAAAATAAATAAAAAATAAAAAGGCAAGGGAGAGGTCACCATCAAGAATCCTTTATATATGGAGAACCAAACAAAGAGGGAATGATGTATGAACAGTATTTTCTACTGCAACCACTGTGAAAGACTAGCAGGCACTACAGTGAGATTAATATAGCAACTATACATTAAAATGACATATTCACCCATCAACCATATCTCTAACTACATTTATATTTTGAAAATTTTTTCTTACTATTTATCACCACACACTAAAAAATACTCACACACTATAAAAAATAAAAAAAAACAAATTTTCACATTATATATAAATATGTGATGTGAACGGTGACTGATTTGTAACATAACTCTTATGCCCCTCACCTAAATTGAATAGCTTGATTTTCTTTAGTTTTCAATTATTGTGGAAGATTATATTAATGGATCCTTTAGAAAAGAAAATTGCTAATATATCTAAGAGATAAAGATGTGGGTTGGGTTTTGAGTGGCTATTGGAATTAATTATATGATGATTATCTGTTCCAATTAAATTAGTCCTAATGAAAAGAGAAAGTGGGTCCATCTGTAGAACTTCATGGCTGATTGTTGTTTTGACAT
>QEOT01007255.1:3173-16100 GCA_003123785.1 Pterocarya stenoptera | reverse complement strand
CAAAGAGACGGGCTTGATCAATCGCCTTTGAAACCAGAAAAAGAAGACCCCTCAAACCCCACCTCCCACCCCCACCAAATGGAACTATCAGATTTGCAAAGCAACAAGCAAAGCAACACCACCACTCACCACCACCACCATCAACAACAACACCATCATCATCATCACCACCACCCCCAGCAACAACAAAACCAGTCCACTCCTTCTCACCTTGTGGTCCCTTTTGATGGCAGATCAGGAGGACCCTTTATGGGCTCCATCTCCATCCAAGCTGGCCTCTCCACCCATGCCGGTGCATCCACTTCCTCATCTTCCTCTCCTTTGCCCTCCTCCTCTTCGTCATCCTCCACTTCTACCTCTACTGCCCTCGACGCTTCCCTCGCCATCGCCACCAGATCCGACTCCCACCCCGCCTCCACCCGATCCGCTCCCCTCCTCGACTCCATAAAGAAGGACCCACAACAACAATTGTCAATCGTACCGATTGCAACAACAACTACAACTACAACAGCTACCACAACAACCACCCCGGTAAAGCGATCCACCAAGGACCGCCATACCAAGGTCGACGGTCGAGGCCGCCGCATCCGAATGCCGGCCACATGCGCCGCCAGGGTCTTCCAGTTGACCAGAGAATTGGGCCACAAGTCCGACGGAGAGACTATCGAGTGGCTGCTACAGCAGGCCGAACACGCAATTATCGCTGCCACCGGAACTGGTACAATCCCAGCCAATTTTTCCACTCTCAACGTCTCGCTTCGCAGCAGCGGTTCCACGCTCTCGGCTCCTCCATCAAAATCTGCTTCTCATTCGTTTCATGGCGCTTTGGCTCTAGCTCACCATCCTTACCACGAAGAAGGATTCGCTCACCCGGCTTTTTTAGGTTTTCATCAGCAGCAGCAGCAGCAGCAACATCTTATGACAGCAGATCAAATAGCAGAAGCGCTTCCCAGTGGCGGCGGAAGCGGTAGTGGTGGTGGTGGGGAGAGCGGTGGCGGCGGAGATTCCACGGAGAATTATATGAGAAAGCGTTTCAGAGAAGATCTATTCAAGGAAGATACTCATACTCAACCACAAGGTGGTGAAAGTGGAGGTGGAGATAGTAACTCGCCTTCAGGGAATAAGGCTTTCAAGAGTGGCTTACAATTACCGAAAGCTCAAGTGCAGGAGGCAGGATCTTCGGGGTTGCTTAGGCCTTCCAATATCCTGCCCGCCACATTCTGGATGCTGCCCGTTAGCGCTGGTTCAGGTGGCCCATCCGTCGCCATCACCACTTCTGGGGCTGGTCCTTCAGAATCACATATGTGGACTTTTCCCACGGCGCCAACAGCGAGCGGTAACACATTGCAGGCACCACTACATTTCATGCCGAGGTTCAATCTTCCAGGTAGCAGTCTTGAATTCCAAGGCAGTAGAGGGAGTCCTCTACAACTCGGTTCCATGTTAATGCAGCAGCAACCTGCCTCTCAGCATCTTGGGCTTGGAGTGTCGGAGTCCAATTTGGGAATGTTGGCTGCTCTCAATGCTTATTCTAGATCAGGTGGTTTGAACATGAATTCTGACCAGCACAATCACCCATTAGAGCATCATCAACACCAGCGTCAAGCTAATGATAGTGGAGATGAAGGCCCTAACAGTTCTCAGTGAAAGTCCAAATTAAATATACGAGTTGGTTAGTCGCTCTTATACAANTTTTTTTTTTTTCAACTGTTTTTGGGATTTGTCTAGATTGATCATGTGGAGTCTGAGATGTAATTTATTAGTTTGGTCCAAAGGGACTAAAAGGAACAGACAGAGAGAGAGAGATTGTATAGGAGGATATTTGTTCATGATGTTTCGTATTGTTATTTGCTTTGTTTGTATGAGAAAATGGAAAAGAAAACAAGAAAAATGGGAAACATGAAGAACAACCAAAAGGAATTAAGAGTTAAAGTTTGATCTTTTTGTGTTAATATAGTATGTATGAGCCTTTTTGTTTCTTTTTCTATTTTTGTTTACGAATAACATTGTATAAAGCATCTCTTTTCACTCTCATAACTTTCAAAATACAGCGAGAAAAATGTTCAAGAATCTTTTTTAACTTCTCTTTTCAATCTTTCTGAGACGAAGAAATTGCCAGATAAATTCATAAACCTCAACGCCTAGCTGTGATTCTTCATTCTTGTAGAGTTGGAAAAGGAGTCGATAGGACAATGAAAGAAGTGCAGCAAGCAGCAGCCAAGTAAAGCTCTTTATTTGCGTCTGTGTGTGTGAGAGAGAGAAAGAGAGAGAGAGATCCAATAATGGAGTGAGTACAAAATTTTATCCTTCACAGAGGAGAGAGATTATAAAATTTTAAAACAAACACATGCAAGAGTTTACTTACCTCCACTTTCTTTCTGTGACTTTAAAGAAAGATCCAAACAGCATGTCAGGTGGGTTTCAACTCTTTATTTTTTATTTTTCATTCCCATTATTTTTCCTAATCATTCTTTCCATTTGGCTCGTGGGAAACTATAAGTCTTGCATAATGATAATGAGGTATCATTTGCATATAATTAAGAAAAGAAATTCTTCATTATTTATCATTCTATATTTTATGAAAAACTTACTTAAATTTTATAAAAAAAATTATAACTATAAGATGTGAAAGGTATAATATTCTTCAAATAAAAAATTTAATTATAAGCGATTCTGCATATTAATACGTGCACTTATTTAATATGATTGGTAAAAAAATAAATTTTATTAAAAATAATATTAATTTAAATTTAGAATATAAAGATAATAATATTAATACATCAAATAAAAAAAATCATTAATACACAGACTATTACCCAAATTTACTTATAAACTCTTCCTCAAATAAGAGTTTTAGCTGCTTTCCTCGTCAATAAATTCTGGGCGTACTGTACGTCTTTCAATCAGAACCGTACATCTACTGAATATCTTGCAAATTCTCAGCGAATATAATTTCTTAGTTTGAATGGTAGATTGTTCGGTACAACAATCATAAGATGAAATTTTGAATTTTTTTTTTTTGTACTTATATATATATATATATATCAAAAGATGAAATTATGACGTTGTCGTTAAAGCCAAAGACTCTGAGGGTGACTTCTGCTCTGTGTTGACTTGACAGTCAATTCAGATGAATTTTCTCATTTTCATTGCTTAATCATTTACACAATGTGGGGTTTTTTGGGTACGGTCTCGGTTTCTTACCCTTTTTTTTTTTTAATCTGTTTTTTCTAAGCGAGTTTCTGACTTCTGTTGGTTTATTTGAATTCACTCCTTGGTAATGGTCTCCCTTATTCACATTTTTATTTCCCGTTTAAATGCGTACGTACACCACATCAGTGACCCAAAAGAAAGGGAATCTTTGCAGATAAAATGCATTTATGCGCACTTACACACATATAATATAACGAGTAATGATATATGTATAATATTTTTATAATTTTTTATATAATTATATTTTAAAATAAAGATATTTATGTAAAGTGATATTACTTTTATAAATTATTTTACAAAAATACCTTTCATTTAAAACATAATTGTATAAAAAATTGTAAAAAATGTTGTGGGTCTATCATTTTCCATAATATAACATATATATATGAAAAAAATTCTATTTATCATTTATTTTCTCATCATCCTCTCATCATTTTATGATTTGACATTAGATAATAGTTTCACAAATGAAATATAATAAATAATTTTTGATTATCTAATACCACATTATGAGATGATGAGAGAATGATGAGAATTGAGATGGTGAATAACATCACTATATATATATATTAATAAAGAATCGAAGATACAAGATTTTAGTCAAATAAGGTTGAATATCTTATTCGTTGGCAGTAGTTACTATTGTAGGGTCCATAAACTTTATCTATCTCTTTATAAATGGTAGTCTATAAAACATTTGATCAAAACATTGTAGAGGGTCTTGATTCGACATTCGATTCTATATTTCCTTCTTAAGAGCAAGGGAAGGTAACCAAATGGAATATTACTAAAATGGATAATTCTATTTTTTCTTTTTTTAAGAAGATAGTTATATATTTTTGCCATTTTCTCGGCATTCTTTAACCTAAGAATGGGATTAAACTTCTAATTGATTATTAATTACCTTTTTTTTTCTATTTTATGGGAAGTAAGTTGAGATCCATTTTATAGCAAAATATGGGAACGTAGTAATTTGCAGCAAGTGTCGCTGGCTCCAATATTGATGTGAGATGCATATATAAGTACATGTAGCACTACTTTTTAAATAATAGAGATTCACATGACCTTATATATGATCCATTACCATGACCAAATTCAAAAATAGGCATATTCTTTACTACTTTTGAACAATCTATGTGCATATTATTCTTGAAGATGAAAACTAAGGTAGAATAAATATATATATATAATAATTTTCTATTTTATAAAACCACCTTATAAAAAAAGCTTCATATTGATAAACTACATTAATCACTATTGTAGATCCATAAATCTATGCAACCAATAATAAATATTGTTGGATTCATACATGAATTCTTTTATAAATTTCAAATAAAAAATTGAATGAAAGTACATATTTTGACCTTTTTAATTAAAAAATAATTTATTATTAAATAAATTGTTGGTAAAAATAATAAAAAAATGTGTTCATATTACTGGTCAAGGAAAGGAGATAAGATGAACTAATAATCATGAGCGATGATCTGTAAAAGAGCATGGACGGCCAGGATGATTTTGTCTTGGCTTGCTCATGTGGAAGAAGCTGAAGCATAGATAGATATGTTTGGATTTTGGAATAAATTAAAGTCACGCGCTTCACGTGCTCCAATCATAGAGGTCATAAGTGCGAATTTAGTCGAATTTGAAAAGCGACTGAGCGCGTGGAGACATTACACTGTCTCTCTTTATTAACTTCGGCCCTTGGGTATGGCAATAATTAGTAAAAAAACCCTTAATTTTTAGAAAAATGCTAACTTCACTAGAAGACATACTTGTCTCCATATTAATTATTAATATATTAAAAATTTTAAAATAAAACTAACAAAATGAATAGTATAAATAAAAAATTTAAGTATATGTAATACTGCTCTAATTTTTAACCCATGTCGGACTAGTTATTGAAGTATTCAAGTCAATTTTTTTAGAAATTCTCTCAATTTTTTAAATATTTATATTGATTACATATTTATATATTTTTTTTCTTTTTTAGAAAGAGATATATGATTCGTTGTTGTATTTTCTTCAGGAAAAGGTAATGAATTGAGTAAATTGTAGGTTGCTTTTCAGCACGTTGCCTGCTTACAATCTGTCAGGTTTCATTATCAGATCAAGGTCTATTGCATACGTATGCTTTCAATAATAATAAGAAGAAATTACAACTCAGTGGGGGCCAGCAAGAAAGTCATAGATGCAGCAAATAAATGGAGTTTAGGGGACCCCTCGGGGTTTGTCTCCCAAGTTAAGGGAAGTTGACATGCAAACCCTCTGTAGATCAATCATCAATTCCTGTTTTAACTTCCTTCTAGAGACTGCTTGCTTTGGTGGCTCTCTTTTCTTTTGCTTATTCTTCTTTATTTAACAGCTCAATAGGCTTTCTAGTGGCAACGTGGGATGCCCTTATCCCTACCCACTAGATTCCGAATGAAGTTCCAAAAAGAAGAATGACAGCCCAAAAGAAAAAGAAAAGAAACCCATGGGAAACACGTTGGTGAGATGAAACGACGGAACTACCATCCATCCATAATTACATTTATTTGATTACTAGTGAACTACCTATTTTACCTTGTCCTTTCTTTCCATTTTCAAACTTCCTTTAATATATATATAAATATTTTATGTATAATTATTTTTACATATCATTTGCGTATTCTAATTGATTGCGTAATTATTTTTTAATATAAAATAATTATTTTGATTAATTACATTAATGAAATAGAAAAAAAAAGTACTCAAAAATCACATTGGTATATGTAACATAACTCATTTATAGATATATATGAAATATAAAATTATTTAAAATGTATCCAATTGACAAGTGTGATTAAAAATAATAAAATTTATGACAAAGAATAACATCCTCATCTTAACATAAACATATAGTTAGAAAAGTGGTATGCCATTAACTTCTGGTCAGAAACATTTAAAAATGTCTTATAACTTGCGATAATTCATCGCTTTGCAATCAAGAACTTGAATTCTGCAAAACAGGACCAGCATCGTGGAGTGGAAGGAGGATGTCGTAACCTGAACGACAGGGCTCCTAAATCCTAAATAAAGGTCGACTATTTCATAAAGTCCATTTCTGCGGCAGGAATTGTTTAGAATCAACACATCGTTATCGTCAATGAGACTAGTCAAAGCCGTGAGGGCTCCTCCCTTTATGTTCAAGAAACCAATGGACTAGGGTCACCGGTCACCAAGTCACCAAGCCTATCCGACGTTTGTGAAAAGTCCACCACACTAAAATAAAACATGTTTCGGATAACGTCGAATAATGAATGCAACAGCATTATCTACTTGTACATTTTGCATGTCCACACCAGACAGAGATGTAAATAGCGAAAGAATATCGGTTGCCCTTTTGCATAATGATGATGCGTTGCCTAGTAAGAGCATTGGCATGGCCTAGCCATTTGCCAATGTAAGTCTAAATTAAAGAGAATTATCCAACAAAACACTCACATTAACCTAGCTAAATTAAAGTAAATAGCTAAATGAGCTACAGTAAATATTAGAAGCTCTCCATACCTGGCGAGCAATTGTACTGAATCCAAATAATTATTTTATCATTTTTCTTTCTCCCGTTATTTTTTCCCTCGGTTTTGTTCTTGCCTTCATCCCAAAACCTCATCTTCTCCCGAAACTCCCTTCTCTCCTTTTGCCCCTTTCTTCTTCAACCCACGACTGCTTCGCCCCTTTATTCTTCAACCCGAGCCATATTTCTTTCCCGCTGCCCCATTTCTTCCCTAGTCCGCAGGCGTCCCCTTCTCCAGCCCCATTCTTCCCCAGCCCCATTCTAGCGGTCACATTCTCCAGCTCTTGGCATCGTCTTCATGGTCTCGAAGGTAAGTCTCTCTTCTATTTCTAGCTCTTCCCTCCCTCTTCTCTGTGCCGTCTCTTCTCTCCCTCTTCTCCAATTCTCACTTTACCTTCTCCGTAAATCACCTGCAAAGTGTCTACCCAGGACAAATAATTATTGAATCGGCTTGGAGAAGGGAATCGTCCAGAAATATCTTCAATTTCCTCCACGAATTGGTTTGGATCTACCCTATATAGCAAATCTGGTTGTGCGATTTGGGTAAATGCATTGCTATTTTTTTATTTTATTTTTTCTTTTGAGGATGAAATTGTATGTTGTATAATATTGGTTTTTTCTTTTGAGGATGAAATTGTTGTTGCATAATACAGCAAATCTGGTTGTTTTTTTGTTTGTTTGTATAAGTTTTTTACCTGATTGTTGAGGTTTTTTTAGATTGTTGAGGTTATTTTATTTTATTTTCTACCCTTGTGCAGAGAGAAAGTATAACTTCTAGACTTTATATCACGTTTTCTAAGTATAGTTTTTCATTCACAAGTTTCCTTCGTGAAGGAGATATAAACAAAGTGATTATAAAACATATTCGACACACGTATTTAGCCCTTCACATTTTATTTAACCGTCGGAAGAATTTGTGCATTATTTTCAATTTGTCTATCTAACCTTGTGCATGTTCTTTCAAATTTTAAACAAGTAAACTTAAAGTATGGGATGTGAGCTAAAGAATTCGTTGATCATTTACCATTTCTTTTTCAAACATAATTTCATCCTTCTTTATAGGAGAGTTGGATGGGACTGGAGCTGCCGGGAGCATGTGAGATTTCTGCATCTTTGAGTCACCATTGTTTCTTGCAGGTGGTCATCTTATTCCATAAATTTAATGTATGTATGTCTGCTTGTATGTATCTATAAATAAGTAATGCAGCAAAAACTACTATTCCCATTCTCTCGCACAAAACTTTTCTCTCAAAAAAAGAAAACCCTAGCTGCAGTTCAGAGGGAGGGGGAGGGGAAGCTTCCTCATCCCCTCTCCTCTCATTCCTCTCCTCCCTCTCTACCGTTGTCTCCGAAGGTTTCTTTGGTGTTTTTTGTTGTTTTTCAGGTTTCGGCCGAATAATGGGGAGGTAGTCGATCCAAACTCCTCCGGTGGAATTTCTCCTTCACGAGTACCACCGGGAGATCCCTCGTTCGTTGATCTTGCAGCCTCCTGCTTTGGGCGCCATTTGGAGCAGCACATCGCCCCCACACGCGGATTATAAAGAACGCGTGGCATACGCAAGCCACCCCGTATCACACCATGTCGGAGTCATGTGTGGCAGCTCAGGGCCCAGTATACCGACGCTGTCTTGACCGGCCGTTTGGCTTCTCCCCAGTGTGGCGCGTGCCCCCCACGCGCCACCACCGATCCTGTTTGGTTCTGTTTGTCTATTGATTCTGTTTTGTTAAGTGTTTGTTTCTGTTTAGTGGTTGTTTTTGTTTCCAGCGCCACCACTGAGCTTTGTTTAGTGGTTGTAGTAGTGTTGTTTTGTTGGGTTGGTTTATTTGCTTTTCAGTCTTTATTTGTTTTCAGCGTTAATAATAGAAATAGGCTATTGGACCCTCGGTGTCCAGAGCAGTTGAGTCTCGTTCTTCCTTTGGGAGGAGACGGTGTGATGTGACTTCTCCTCTTAAGAAGGATGGAAGGTGACAGTACTTCTCTTCTTTTGGAGAGAAGTCTTTTAGGCTCTGTTTTTACAGAGTGCGATTCTCTCAGACAAACTTAGTTTGTTCAGAGAGAGTTTATAGAAGTCAAGACAAAGTCCGTCATAAAGAAATTTATGTATGGGGTGCTTCAGAGCATTTGCGTAGGTTGACTTGTAGTCTGGATTTTTTCTTGTATTGATAAGTCACATTTGTAATTTCGAGATTCATTAATGAAATGAAGTCTATTTTATCAACAAAAAAAAAAATGAATAAGTAATGCAGCAAGGGATAACAATGATGTAATGAGTAAATATTATATTATATAGGTCTGAGTATGTGTGGAAGTGAGGCAAACTCATCTGCTAGCAGAAAGGTGATGCTCTGCTTTTGGAGACTAGCTTTTGCTTGCGCAATCAAGCATGCTCTGCTCCACAAATATGGGTGCCTCATTATTTGATTGCAAGAAAAGTAGAAGACATGCACTTGTAAGAGTTTATACCTGGATTTGTTTTAGTTTATAATGTCTTGTCTGCTTATTTTATTTTGTATCATTCTTGGTTGGAGTTTACATGTTTATATGTATCCTACCTCTTTATGGCACACTTTATTTTCCTGTGTTTCATCTACAAGCAATATTTACCTTGGCACATCTTCTTCCATTGATTGTATGTGTAATATAGGTCTATTCTAGTTAGTGTATTTATCGCACAAATGAGAGATTGATGTTTGGGATGGCTTGTATGTTTGGATAATGTCTTTTAAAATATCATACTTAAGTGCATTCATTGCAGATATACTTAACTATTACTTGACTACTGAAATGTTCAACTGTTATTAATACACCTTATCTTTTTTCTTTACACAGGTGACCAGTTGCAAGCACGAGTTTCATTTGCAATGTATTCTTGAATGGTATTGCTTATGACTGCAATTCAAAATCATCAAATTATCTGCTTTTTGTACTATTGATTATTTAGTGATAATCTAGGGTTAGATGGTCTGGTAATGATTGTGATTGCTGGTAATGACCAAGGGTTTGGATGGTCTTGAGTTGAGTTGGGAATGTTGACTCATGACTCTATAATGATAGTTGTATTGTGCCACTCTAATATGATGTTTGAAGAATTAATCAGCCCACTTACCTTTCTTGTTTGCTAAGCTCTACTAATTTTTTGTGATCCTCGAATATTGCTAAATTAATTCAGCAAAATAACAATTATATTACAAGTGTATTATCTCACAACTAAAAATGTTAGCAAAAGAAGAGGGGTTGGCAAACATTAGTTTGTTAGTTTCAAGAATTGTTGTAAAAATTATTTTTTTTTGTCAAATATTATTAAAATATATGAAGTGTATTTGTAAAATATATAAAAAAAAATGTTAAATATTATTAAAATATATAATATAATATTATTATTTTGACTTTAAGATAACTAGTCCAATATGGACTCACCTAATAAAAAGTTGATACTATAGCCAAATGTTAAGATTCTAGCTAAATTTTGGACTTGGCAGCCATTGCCAATGCTCTAATTAGAACATATATTCTCTCTCTATATTGGAAAGAGTTCTCGACAAGAATACTAGCTTATGCATCCCTATGGAAATGAGAGAATTAAATTCGGCGTCTTACCCCTGTATTCAATCATTTCAGCAACTGCCACAATACAGTTTTGAGGGACGCAATTACAGTTCATCTCTGAGACATTTTCCCTACCAACAATCTCCCAAAACTCGACCATTGATACTCAGCAATGAACAGTTTTCATTAATTGAATATTACTGTACACATGCACCCTTGGAGGAGCAGAATTTAAACATCTGAGCTTTACATACACACTCTGCTGAAGTTGATCATCTGCTTGGAACATGCATTTTATCCTCCTGCAATAACATTACAAATGAATTATTATGGCATTTGACAGAAAATGGTATTTGAATGGCAAGTCAAAAGGGTACATTGAAAGGTCAATTTCTTCACTTATAAACTTTAGAAACTTACTATTCACAACTTGTAATAGCATTGAGCCAGAATTCTTAATGTGCTTTATTTTCTTGCATTTGGTCCCGAGATTCCAATGGCAAGAGAGACAACGCCAGCAGCCTACAGAACATGGTCCAATCAAGGCATGCAGAAACATGGGTCTTATAATTAGAAACTAAACAGATCTGCTGTAGGCTTCCAGGAATAATTTGCGAAGGCCAACATCCTCACTCGTGTTTGCAACTTTGAATAAACAGCTGAAGAAAAATTAATGCTGCATAATGCCTAGCCCATTGTTTTCTTTTCTTTTTTCTTTCTTTTAGATAGGAAAATCATCCACCAAATTGTCTAAGAAACCCAACCAAAAAAGATTTTTCTAAACTAGTTCCATTGTTTACGTCACAACTAAACAGTAAGTTAAGCATTATACTTCTGAAAAGAAAAAGCAGCTAATGACCCACACAGTGGGTAGTTTTGAGGCGCTCAAATAAAATCTGCAATGTTCCATTTTATTTTGAGTTTTCCATTATTTCTATTATAGCAAAATAATAGAGAATTTTTTTTCGAGCAAGAATAAAGTTGGTAGCTTACGACAAAGTGTTAGCTGCATAAAATATTGGAAGCCTTCCCAATCCAGCAGCTCTCCCCTTTGTATTTTGAAAAGAAATAACCTGCTCAGCTCTTGACGCTGTTGCAGATAGAACAAACTGAAAGACACAATGTCAACAGTCAACCCAGATCATTGAAGAAACAATAGAAGCAACTTGAACTTAAGCAAAGAGGAGAATAATCAGAATCCAATAATCATATAGAAAAAGGAATAAAAGGAAAAGGAGTACCAGTGGAAAGAGTATAGCCATAACCCCATAGCTCACAAGAGGTGAGAAAAAGAATATAGCGAATACACAAGGGCTTCCTGGATAACCATGAAAGAAAATAGTAGTGTTGCACAGATCACCAAATGTCCTGAGTGTATGAATTGAAAACAAATGGAAATAATGCATTCCTATCATCTAAGTTAGGCTGCAAATAACAAAAACTGAGAATGAACAAGATCATAGTTTCTATGCATAAATACAATTTGCTTCGTAATCCATTAGAAATTATTTTTGAAGTCTTAATGTTAATCTTAGGATTTTCCTTCCCCTCTCATCGCCCATAACAGACCTGGAATATGTTATTCTGTTCAACCACTGTTCCTCCAACTTATGAAGACAGAAATAAAGAAAGCTTAACCAAGATCATAGTTTCTATGCATAAATATTTTGTTTTTGTAATCGACTAGACATTATTTTTTAAGTTTTAAAGCAAATTAATCTTAGGACTCTCTTTCCTTCCCCCACTCAAAAGAGGCCCTCCAGCCACTGAAACCTTCAGTTTCCAGGTTATAGAATAAGTAAGAAACGAAAGAGGAGCCAGTGTATTCAGACAGTTAATTTTTCCATGTGAAACTAGTAGGTACTTGACAAAATTAAATTAAGCAATTCACTCCACTGAAAAGGTATTTACCAAAACCAGCAAAAAATGCCCAGTTAGATTCANTTACTAGTCATTATCTAGCCCATCGTGAGCACAAGAGATTGAATAGCAGAGGACATGAACCACATACTCGAAACAGTAGTAGGCATACATCCAGGACAGGAGTAGGAAATTGAGTACTTTCCCCACATAAGGTATAAACCCTGTGGCAAATACCTACATGTAGTTCTCAACATGTATCATGTTTTTCATCCAAAAATTGAAGAGATAGCAAAGTGACATTGAGAGATCAAAATTATATCTGATGATATAATATGCTTACAGTTGTGTAAATTTCGAAATTCAGTGACAGCTTCATCAAAATATAATAGATGGACACACACACGGGGAATAAAAATAATACAATGATATACTTCACCTCTAGGAAGAAGAAGCTCAAAAGAAGAACTGAATACACCTGCTCTCCTATTCCAACCATGAACCTGCGCGGACATGAACAAATGAACCTTAAAATTCTTATTTGTGATTCTGTGAACAAGTGCCTGCAATCAGCAGTAAATAATCCATTTAAAGTGACATCAAAGTGACCAATAGGAACTTTACCCTCCCAGGCCAGCAAGTCTTTCTGCATGAACTGTATTCTGTACGGTTGATGTCTCACTTGGACTTGTAGGTTCCACTCTTGAAGGTCCAGATCTCCCCATTGCAGCAAAACCAGATTTTGCAATGTCATTGTACCTGAATGAAGACA
>QEOT01007253.1:27373-114117 GCA_003123785.1 Pterocarya stenoptera | reverse complement strand
ATTTATTTTATCATGCATATGGTCGGTTATACCGCCTGCTTCAATTGCTCTCATGCATATGGCTGGTAATACCGCCTGTTGTTAAATCTTTTGTTAAGTCTTTTATATATTAATGTTATTAATATATTATAGTTACTATATATATATACTATATTTAAAACATATTATACTTACTATTATATAATATATTATAGTTACTAATATAGTCTATTTAAAACATATAAATAGTTACTGTTATATATTAATGTTATTAATATATTATAGTTATTATATATATACTATATTTAAAACATATAAATACTTACTATTATATATTAATGTTATTAATATATTAAAGTTACTATATATATACTATATTTAAAACATATAAATACTTACTATTATATAATATATTATAGTTACTAATATAGTCTATTTAAAACACATAAATAGTTACTCTTATATATTAATGTTATTAATATATTATAGTTATTATATATATACTATATTTAAAACATATAAATACTTACTATTATATATTAATGTTATTAATAAACTATAGTTATTATATATATACTATATTTAAAACATATAAATACTTACTATTATATATTAATGTTATTAATATATTATAGTTACTATATATATACTATATTTAAAACATATAAATAGTTACTACTATATATTAATGTTATATAAAATTTTTTAATGTTCCAACGTTTCATTCCACGTTGGAACGTTAATACAGATAACATTTGAACGTTATAATTTATTAACGTTCCAAAGTATTTGAAACGTTGGAACGTTAATAAACATAACGTTCCAACGTATTTGAAACGTCCGAATGTTAATAAATATAACGTTCGAACGTTAACTGTATATAAATCCAAAACTAAACTCCCGAAACTCATTTCTCTGTTTTTCTTCGTTTTGACGCCGCACTCCTCCGTCACCACCGCCGTCAAACTCCGCCACAACCGTCACTCAAAGGTACGCATCTCTATTTTATCTAAAAGTATATATTTTATTGATCGATTTCGATTGATTTGTATTAAAACCGAAACCCGTGGTGGCCGAATTTTCAACTCGATTTTTCGGCCACCACGGGTTACCATTGGCCAAAAGGTTACCGTAGAAATGTTCCTTGAAATGCATACTTCATTTCTACGGTGACCTTTCGACATTTAGCCCAGTAGAAATAGGATTTGGAGCTTTTGAGAATGGCTGAGTTGACTCAGCCATTCCATCTCGCAACGTTTGAACGTTACACCAATACGTTCGAACGTATGCCGTTTCAATTTCCTAACGGTTGGCCTTCCACGACTGGAAGTATATTTTATACGTCTGGACGTTACTACATTTACGTTTGATAGTGTAATTGAATGTTCGGACGTAAGTTTTTTTAATTTTTTAAATATTTTTAACAATTTAATGTTCGAACGTATATTTATAACGTTCGAACGTATAATATTTAAATTTATGATACGTTCTATGTTCGGACGTTTAGTTAAATGTCTGAACGAGATATCTTTACGTTCGAATGTTAGTAATATACGTCTGACCGTTTCATTGTAACGTTCGGACATATATTTTCTATGTTCGAACGTTAATGCAAATCAGTTTAATATTAAGACAAATATGTATCAATAGTACTCACAATTTTGTTTCATTTTCTATTTTCAGGAGATGACTCATCCTTTGCATTCAAGGAAACAAGGGAGGGAAGGAGCCACTCAAGACACTGCTCAGATTTGGTCTCGTACTATTATGGTCGAGCGAGAGGCCCTGATCAACGAGTTCGACGAGCTCACCTGGGAGCAGACCAACCTGAGAGATGTCTTCTTCAGTAGAGGCTGAGGAAATATCTGCACATTGAGGGGGAAGGCATATCCCTCTATGGTTCAGGAGTTATACATGGAGATGTGCTCCATGCCTCAGCACGCATCCTCTCACACCGTGACTGTACGCAGTGTGACATTTGAGTTTTCAGCTGATGTCATCGCCGACCACCTCGGGATTCGTCGAGGAGTTCAGACATCGACTGAGACAGACATAGGCACTTCTGCATCATCTACTGGCCCACTTAATGCATCATCAGCCAGAGATGCAGACCGGTCAGAGGCCGAGGGTGCTGACCCTTCGGCTGCTGATGACGATCGAGACGAGGATTTCTACATCCTCACCGGGAGAGACTGCATGCAGCTAGAGAGGCCGAACTCCTTCCACCAAAATCATTTGCTACTGTTCTTTCGCATGTTCATCTTATAGTTGCAAGAAATGTGGATCCTGTGGCACATAAGACCACATTTAGTCGGACTCGGGCATAGTTTTTTATACGAGTGGCACTTGGAGATGCCATAGATTTGCCCCTCCTTATCTTCGACAGGATTCGTTACGAGGCGAGTATCGTCTCTACGGACAACCTCCCATACAGTGTCCTGCTCAGTTGGCTACTACTTGCTCGGGGAGTGCCAACCCAGCCTTTAGAGCTGGCCAAAGATCAGATGAGCGCCCTTGATATGACCACTCAAAGACGTAGCATTGGACAGGCGAGGGAAGTCGGCCACCCCCTATAGCGGATCTAGTTCCTCCGATGCAGCCCCAGCCAAGTGTGGGGAGTAGTGGTCAGCAGCCGACCAGTACATCTACGAGAGATGTGCGGCTTGCTTGGGTTGATGCAGTGATCTCGCAGCTGACTACGCATATCGATCGTTCGATCGATGAATGGCTCGCGCCTCTAGAGGCGTCTGTCACCGAGATGTCACACTGTGTACATATCCTCAACGACAAGGTTGATACCTTGACTGTGGAGGTACGGGCCTCTACGACTTTCCCAGACGGCGATATTATCTGAGTGTTGTTTATATTCAGTTATCATATTTTATATATTTTGTTTTTAATATTTGTAAGGAACAATATTATTTAATATATCTATGGTCTTTTAATTACAATTCTCAATCTTTTTTAATGTTATATTTTTCAACTTCAATACTAAATCACTGCACTTCAAATATACATAAATATAAATATATATTTAAATATGTATATATAAATATATACATATTTATATATATAAACATAAGTTTATATATATATAAACATAAATATTTAAAATATATATAAATATATAATTATATTTTGCAAATTGTGTATATATAAATGTATACAAGTCAATTTTTTAGACTTGTATCCAAATTATGCAATATAAAAACCACATAAATTTAAAATTAGAACATATTTAATTTAAATTTATAAGTAACGTTCGGACGTTAATTACTAAGGTTCGAACGTTTGCACCAAAAAATTTCACGTTCACACGTACGTAGCCACACGTGCGAACGTATTTGTGATGTTCGAACGTAATTTTCCTGATAGAAAATACTTTTTAGTGACGGTTTAGGGACTGTCACAAATTCCTAACTGTCACTAAAAACCAAATGTGTTGTAGTGAGCACGTCTAGTGAATTTTTGCTAGATTTAACGCTGATGGTAGACGAAAAGGGAGATTGAGAAGTTTTAAAAGTTCGAGAGTCCACTTTGATGCAATTAGTAATTTCGGAGGCATATTATAATTTGAATGAAAATTCGTGGGAGTAAAGTGTAATTAACCCTAATTTATAAGTAGGCAGGTGAACAACTTGCCATCCTTTACGAGGTTTTCATGCTTCTCATTTGTTTGGATGGATCGGGTTTTACATACATTATGGTTATTTAAGTTGCTTACGCTAATATATATTAATTCATGATCCGAAGTTTAGATTTTGTAATATCTGCAAGGACGGAGTTTTCCTCTAAATTGGATTGGAAGAATTAGATTTTCTAACCTATTTAAAATGTTTAATTTTTTAAATTAAATAATTAGAAATGTATGTATTTATTACATGCTTAATGAACACTTGTCATATTTATAAATAGGTCAAGGAATTTTCCTCCAGCCCAGTTTGGAAGAAAGCTTAATTTGTCCTTTTAACAATATTGAGAGTATTTTTCTTAACCCCTAGACTAGTGTTCTATATTGTAATAGCGTACCCTGGACCAAAGGCGAGAGTATCATTGAGCCTTTCCTTTGAAAAAAATTATAAAATTGTTATATCTCTAATATTATTGATTTTGGGATTTTGAAATTATTATACATAAATTATATAGAGGATAAGAAAAGATTAGTATTTTATTGTCGCTAATGCTAATGTTCTAGAAGATAGAATATGGGGTTGAACCGGCCAACTATAGCAATATTAGGCTTTAAAGGAAGACAGTATAGATTTCCTGTCATTTCATTTTTGGTATCATGATTCTATAGAATTCAAACCTTGTATACAGATTACAGGGTAGAATTCTGTATTAAATACAAATTAACCGTATATATAAATAATTAAATGCTTGAGACTCATTGCCAGGCTTTTAAATATCACTTTAATGAAAAGTAGAGGTGCAATCCGTCTGGTTCGGTTCTGCTGTGGACATATTTTAGAACCAAAACGCACCGATTGCAATTCTAAACCGGTACTTTCAGTTTTACAAATTCTAGTTCCGTTCGGTCCTTTTTTTTCAGTATATTATATAGTATATATATTATGTATTATAGTATATAATAAAATAGCAATAATATATTGTACTATATTATAATATATACTGTAATTGTATTATAGACTATAATGATATATTATATTATATAATATAGGGATATATTATAGTATATTATAATAGATAGTAATATAATATTAGTATAACTACTAATACAATAGACTATAGTACTGATAATATATAGTTATTTATACAGGATTTTAAAATAATATTTAGTTATTTATTTAGGATTTTAAAATTTAATATTATATTAACCAGTAATTTATCATATAATAAAAAATTATTTTATATATAATTATATATATTATACATAAAAAATTATGTATAATATAAAAATTGATGTAAAAAATAATTTATACATATAAATAATATATATGAACGGGTCCGATCTGTTGTTAGAAAAAGAAAAACCAGAACCAGACTGATTTCGATCGGTTTCCACTTCACGCACAACTAGAAAGTGGCTCCTATTTCTTGTTCTCTTAAAGGCCATACGCTATAGCAGATCAGTGGCTCCGATTGATACTGTTGTCTCATGGATCATTGGAGCACAATCAACATATAAACCTATTGAGGCTACATGATTTTGGTCAACCAAAGGAAGCAAAGGCAATTGGATGAACTATTTGATTCTCAATCCATTTTATGAGAACCAATACAAAAGAAAAACTCCAAATATAGATGCAAGGCCAAACAAGAGTGACTTGGTGTATAGGGTGGAGAATAATGGAACCCCTAAATCAAAGGACAAATCGAAGTGGACATTCAGATTTTATGGTGACTTTGAAAACTCAACTGTTTATACAAGGAATACACAAGCACAAATCGAAGGACAAGCAAAAATCAGAGGGGGGTTATGATCGAGAGACATGAGTTAGAGGGAGAGAGAGAGAGAGAGATGGATGGAGACTAAAATATTGAAATACAAACTCACCGGCGTCGGCGAGGCAATGAGATGGCATCGAGAAACTCACCGAAGTCGACAATCGCAACTTGCAGTGGACAACAGAAGAGAGAGAGAAAGAGATCAGAGAGAAAGAGATAGAGAGAGAGAATCAAATAGGATGGGAAAAATAAGGCACGGGGGGAAATATGGAAAACAGACTATCTTTGACGCTTTTGTCTTGCCGCAAATAATCAATAATTGGACGCAAATAAACAAATATGTTCCGGTGAGTTAAAAAATGGTTGGACCTAAATATTTCCGGCGACTAAAATTCGCCAGAAATAGTTTTGTACAAATTTTTATGAATCTTGTAAAAGGATATTTTCAATGCTTTTGTATCGCCACAAATGCGCATTAATTGTCCGCAAATTAGTCGAGAGTTCTTTTGCGGTGACAATATGGCTTTTACGACGAATAGTTTTGCCGCAAAAGGTATATGTTGTGGCGATTTTCCTATTCAAAGGAAAGAAAATGCTGTTACAGTAAAAATATTTTGTTGTGACGACAAAAATCGCCACAATGGGTAGAAAAGTCGCCACAAAAAAAAAAGAAAAAAAAGAAGTGAACAGTGAATTCTGTCTCAGCATTTCCCAACTTCGCACTAGAATTCAACGGCGAAATGGAAAACATCACAATTAAGGACTATTTGCAATGATCTTAAAATTGCTGGAAATGATCTATTTTCTTGTAGTGTCAGACCGAACCCGGTACCAGACCAAACCCACCGGCTCGGTTTTACTGGTTCACCGATTTTTTTTTCCTTCTAAATTTCGGCCTAGCACTTGCCATATTTATAATTTGATATTTTTCATGTTTAACCATATTTCTAATTAATTATATATCAATTACCTGGTTGCGATAAAAGAAAGGCCGGAAAAAACAAGCTGATAGATCCTGAAGTGCAAAAATATCAATTATTTCGTTGGAAATTAATAGTAGATATATATATATATAATTTAATGTGGTATACTACCTCAGATGATCTCTGAATATAAATGTATTCATGCAAAGTCAGGTTTATTCAAATTCAAAAGATCTTCACGTGCATGAACGTCATGTTGCATGCAGCATGCAGTATTCAACAAAACTCACTTTTTGTAACGAAAAAAAAATCGTTGCAAAAAGTCCATTTCTCATTCTAAAAAAGTACTTACAACTATCACTTTTTGTTGCCCACTAGCTCAAATGCAGCTATGGGAAAAGTATATTCTCATAATGGTTTTTTCGTTGTAAATAACCAGTTTTAGCCATGAAATCTCATCATTACAAATACATATATTATCGTCGGTATTGTACACATAGGTTAAGTCCATTCTCGTTGCAAATGCTTTTGGTCTTTTACCAACAAGATCAGTTCTCGTTGCAGTTATCTTTTATTTCTAACCAGCCTTTCATTGCAAATTTGACAATTTACGAGGTCGTTATTGTCCTGGGTGAAGACTAGACCGTTGCAAATGGTTGGCTTTTTACCAAACGAAACCTATTCTTGTCGCAAGTATTTTTTATTTGCAACGAATATGTCGTTACAAATATATTTTTCCACTATTGTAAATATCTTTTTGCATCAAATTGAAAAATCGTTGCAAATATCTTACCGTTGGTAATTAAGGATTTTTTTTTTTTTTTTTGCATCGAAAATTTGTCATTAATGCAACGGAAAGATGTCGTTAATGCTAATTGAGTGGGTATTTTTTACAACCAAAACAAGTTGCTGCTAATTGAGTGGGCATTTTTTGCAACAGAAAGAAGTCCTTGGTAATTGAGGAATTGATGTTTGCAACGGCAATAAGTAGTTTCTAATTGAGTGGGTAGTTTTTTAGATGAACTTATTCGTCGGTAATGTAATTAATTATGATCGTTAGAAACTAAGTTCACATGTCCGATCATAGACTAATTGCAACGATAATTTTGCAAGAAAAATATTTCGTTGCAATTGTAACTATTTGTGAAAAAATAAATTTGGTCGTTGCAGAAAGAGTATTATTATTAGCAAGGAATCAAAAAATAATGTTCGTTGCAAATAGTCGTTGCAAAAAGCCATTTATGTTGTAGTACTGACTCAATATATCGGCTCATTAGATTAGAGAAGATGATTGTTGCACTAATAATCACATGATGATTATATGACAATTACTCAGTTTAATTTTGTAGTAAAACTTTTGTTAACACTGTGTATGCATGTATATCTATAATATATATAGCATTTTTGTGGTTTTTGCGTTGATATGGAACATCTAAACGTACATTTATGAAAATAAACAATAAAAACGTATACAAAATTTAAATAAAGAGGGTAGCATGCGGATTTACGTGGTTCAGCTTAAAGCCTATGTCTACAGATTGTTTGAGGGTGAAATTCACTATGATGGTGATTTTACAGTCTTTAATGTACTCATATATCTCTCAATACAATGGAAGAAATTAGAAAATCTAAAGGTTGAAGGTGATACCATCCTTACGAGGAGATGAGATTTTTGGAGTTATTGTACGTAGTGGAGTTCTCCTAAATCTAAGGAGATTTCCTCTCTTTATAGAAGTATTTTTCATTCTTTGGAATGATTGAGTCATGAAATCCTTTCCTTATACGTGTTTGAGTAACTTGCTTTATTTCTTCCTGGCCTTATCTTTGATTTTATATCCAACAATATATATAAAATCTGAATGTATAGAAGTCGATCGGAAATTATGACGATGGAGATAACATGCATGAGCACTACTCCTTGTTCATGCAGCATACAAGTCAATTGACATTTGATCAGAAACTGAATTTACCTGATCACAAGATAATTACACGTACGACTCTCCTAAAATATTAAACTAATATCTGCACAAGGATAAAGAAAACTCTTCTATGATATTAAAAAAACCAGGAAAAATAGCAATACGTTGGTGAGAGTACGCACGTACTCTTGTGGACTCTTGTCTGGAACTTAATTCGTTTCTTTCTTTGTGCGCTTTTCTTCCATTTTCAACTTTTCTAATTAATTACTACCCTCAACTAGCGCCTCCATGATGACGTGACTTGTAAAAATATATTGCTGTGGTCATTGTTAGTAAAAGACACCAATCCAGCAAAATTGAGAAAAGTTACCTATAATGACATGCGCGCTTTCCAATCTTGAATGCATGCAATCCGTACTGTGTCTTGGGTCTTTTTTCAGGCAAAATTGAGTGTATATATAAGGTATAGAGGGTACACAATCTGAAACAATTTTTCAGAAGATTCTGAACAGTCGCAATCCAGTGAGGGTCCCTGCAGTACGTTCGGATCCTTCAAGTTTAAGACAGAGGAGTACTGAGCTCAAATGTGTTTCGCCAAGCTAGTCTGTTGACTATATATAGTTTAGATCTGTAAATTTTCCTTGGCAAGGTAATGAGCATCATGCATGATGATCATCTGCATTAATATTCAAGTTCGTCCAACACGCATCCTCGAACTTTCAGATTTTATCTCTCCCCGGCCCCCAAAATGAAGTTTTAGATTCAGATTCAACTATATTTATATCTAATCTGTCCTAGCTTGCTAGCTAGCACATTGTGTAACATGTAATCTTAGCTGTATATTGTAGATTCTCAAGACATACATACAAAATTACGATTTTTTTTTTTTTTTGAAAGATGATCAACTTTTAACTAGATGTTTTTGTTTGGATAAACATGTCTGTAGGGACAAAAGCGATGGCGCTAGTGCTACTGATCTATTGGTTTGCACTCATTCTGGCTGGCATCGCTACCATTCACGACCAGTTCGGATTGGCAGAAGCAGCATTTTATAATTTAGGTGTCATCTACGGACTGTCAGGAACAAACATACCAGACCCATATTCTACAGTCGACCTCTGTGAAAATATTGGTATTAGGAAAATAAGACTTTTGGAGCACAATGATTACGTGATGCTAGCTCTAAACAACACCGGCCGTTTTGAAGTTAGCATCGGCGTTAGAAATGACGAATTACCTGAGATTGCATCAAGTATTCATGCTGCAGAATCATGGTACGAACTCAGAGTGAAACCCTACCATCGTAGACTGGTATTCGACTATATAGTTGTCGGCAACGACGCCATTCCTGGTCCCTACAGCGCGTACCTAGCGCCAGCATTAGAACACATGATGGAAGTGATCAGCGCGTTTGAAGAAGGTACTCCTACAAAGGTGACCACTGTAGTGTCCGATTCTATTCTGAACCCTAGATTTCCACCTTCGGTTGCTGCATTTAAACCTGAGATAAAACTATATATGGAAAAGGTCCTCAAAGTGATAAGAAGAAGTAGGGTCCAACCACGACTTATGGTTAATGTGTTTCCTTACTATGATTATGCAGCAGGGATTATACCCAAAGATTTTGCAGTATTTGGCAGAGATAAACCCTACTTTTGGGACCGTAACCTAGCTTATTGGAACATGTTCGACGCCTTGGTTGATGCTTTTTATTGGGCAATTTCCGGAGTGGGTGTTGATGGAGTATTTGTGGCGGTGGCTGCCACCGGTTGGCCCTCTGCCGGAAATGGTAATTTCACGACTCCGGCAATCGCAGCGGAGTATAATCAGAATCTTATGGAACATATTGTGAATGGAAGTGGGACACCGTATGCTACATGGTTCTTTGATGGGTTTCTTTATAGCTTGTACAATGAAGATGAAAAACCAGTCGGTCCAGCACAACATTTTGGGCTTTTCAATCCGGATCAAACACCTGCTTATTCATTTTATATTCCTTATCCTCCTCCCACCCCTGAGGCCAAGACCGTTATGAAGGGGTGAGCCTTGTTTCAAGGAGTTAACGATGATTCACTAAATAAATTCATCAAATATCATCATTTCATATTCATTTATCCTTCTATGCCTATAAAATAGTATCGATCATTTGTACAATACAAGAAATTCAAAGTGATATATGATATTGAGTTCCTAAAAAGCTAAGTTTATATTGTAGCATTTCAATTCTCTTACTAATTCTCTTTAATTTGCAATAATTTCTTCATTAATATTCCTTCAAAGAAAATAAACTAAAATTAATTGAAAGATATTTCGAGTCTAACACGTCCTCTAGTTCTGTCCTTCAGTTCTTATTCCACTATTCTTTTCTAATCTTGCATGCTCTTGTGCCTTCTCATCTCGATACTCTCCGTGAAGCATGCAATATAGTTTATTAAAGTGAATTCAACATATCGGTAAGCATTACAATTAACAGCCTAGCCCTTTTTAGAGAGAGAAGCTCCAACTTCTCTCTAAAAACCCACCCAAACCAAAACCAGCTAGAGGGAGGGGAGCTTCGTCTCCTCCTTCCTCCCTCCTTCCAGTCCAGTCTTCCAATGTATTTCCTCTCTTTTTGCGTGTTTTTTCTTTATTTTTTGTAGGCCAAATAAAGAAGAAACACCAATCTGAGATTTCTCGATGGCCAAACTCATGCACGCGCCCCACCAAGGGATTCCTCACCCGCCGATCTTGCAGATGACCGAATTGGGTGCCAAAAGGAGCAGCGCGTTGCACCCACGAGCAGGTCAAAGGACGCGCGTCCACAAGCCACAGTAAGATTTCTTCCGTTGATGCCACGTGCGGTAGCTCTGGGTCCAACGACTCGGGCATCTTCTAGATCGACTGACCGGCATACTCCCATAGTGGTGCGTGTCCTTCACACGCCACTACAGCCCTCTTTGTCAGTATATTTCATTTTTCTGCAGTGTTTTTTCAGTGTCTATAATTTTTTTCTTTCTTTGTGTGAGAAAATAAAAGAAATAGACTATTGGACTTTATGTCCATAGTAGGAGAACCCCTCCTCTTTTGGAGGAGGGTGGTAGTTTTCCTTTTCCTCCTTTTTAGGAGGATGGGGGTGGTTTCTTCTTCTCCTTCGTAGAAGGATGGAGGTTGGATACCCTTTTCTCCTTTGGAGGTGGGGGATGGTTTATCTGTATTTTATATAGAGAATGATACTCTCAGTTGAGAGTTTCTAGAAGTTAAGACAATGTCCATCACAAAGAAATTTGTGTACAGGAAAGCTTACAACAGATGTATAGTTTGGATTGTATCTTGAGTCGGAGTTGTAACTTACTTCCTTCAAAGAATGAAATGATGTCTATTTCCTATATATATATATAAAACATATCCGTAAACAATTAACTAATGTGTAAATACCTAAGCTAATTAACTATATGTAGTGTAATATTGAAACTTTCTTGAAACCTACAAGACTAATTGATTGAGAAAATTATTTTAGCAGTATAATAAAACGATTGAACTCCCTTCAACATCAACAATAACATTAATACCAGTAATCTATGTTTATACCCAACGACATGGATTACCAGACAACCAACAAAACCAATAATATAAGTAAATTGTAATGCCACATTTCCAAATGTTTAGGGAGTTAGCTCCTATTACTTAAAATCACATCTCAACAATACAAGTATAAACTCCAATGACACAAGGAAATAACTCTATATCATATACCACGTACTCTTTCAATCAAAAGTATGCAAAATGCACCATTTCATCAAGGTTTTTTTTTTTTCCTATTTTCCTCTTCTTTCCTTCCCTAGCCCCCCCTCCCCCTCCCCCTCCCCCACCCCCAATGTCCCTACCTTTTCCCTTCTTCGTAGACACCCCCACCCCCCATGCCTCACCTTCTCTCTCACTAGTTTTCTTCCTCCTTTTTGTGGTTACTGCTCGATTAGGCCAACATTCACACCGCCAGTGTTAGGCCGTTACCGTTTGCCCCTTTACTTTGCTCAACAAGAATTTAACCTACGTCGTCCCCCTACATTTCATCCTTTCCAAGTTTGCTTCGTGACACCTGGAATGACTAACACCAACTCACACACTCTCTTTCACACACACACACACACTCACACACACACACACTCTCTCTCTCTCTTTCTCTCTAACTCTGTCAAGATTGCAGCAGGCCATGATGCCACTGAAACGTCCTCTTATTGTCTCTCTTGCTCTTTCCACCGTGAGGGCTTCCATACTAAGCGTACTCAGTGCTGCAACACACTAATAATTATACTCGTTTACTCTTTTCCATTACCCCACTCAGTCTAATTTTGTTCTTAAGTAGTGTGCCGCCTCACTCTTCTCGAATTTGGTTTTGATGTATTTTCAATATCACAGAGTATCCGAAGCATAAATAGACAGTGCAGTCACACCATCAAACCTAATCGATTACCGCTTCGAGAGTTGGTGAGGTACACTCAAGCTCTAGCCTTGTTACCATCATTAAATTCGTAGCTCTTGTAATTGTGCCCATTAGAAGTTTGGGTTACCCCATTTTAAATGTTTGATGTTGGGGTTGGTAATTAAACGATTTCATGATTTTTTGGCGTTTGGAGATTCCCTAGTTATGATTGTCATGGTCGAATGAGGGAATGAATGTATATTAGGATGTGTGCTTGGTGGAAATTTCAACGAATTCTAGGTTGGGCTAATTTATTGGCGAGTAGCACGTTGGATGTTATGCCTAGGCCTTAATAAAACAAGGCACCTTGATGGACTATTTCATTTCATGGGTTGGTTATTAGGCTCGTATTGAACTATAGTTTGGACTTTAGAATTTTATTAGTAGTATGGCTCTATGTTAATATGGGATACTTATATATTAGTGGTATTTTGGATTAGGTCATGATATTGGTTCTATTCAAGTTCAAAGCTTAGATTACATACTGCAAAAGTCAGGCAAGCAACGCTCTTATGCTAGACTTTACCTAAAACTGAATAAGATTATTTTGTAAAAATCTGCATATTTTGTTATGAAAACAACCTCAGTTATTTTCCACACTAGTCTATTCTTAACTTTAATATTTGACATTTCATCATGATTGGTGTAGAAATGAGTAAATTTTTGCACTCTTTTTCTCTATTGCATAAACTGTGAATATGGAATCTGAAATAGTTATCTGATTATTTGATATTATCTTATCAGTATGCTATTTCTATTATTATGTTATATATCAAAATCCTGAGGTATAAGACTCTGTTCCGTTTTAGTTATGGGCCTGGTTTATAAATTTGGCTTCTAATGGCTAACTTTGCCACAGGTGTAAAATTGTGGCCTCCGATGTTTTACCCTGCCCGAGGTGTAAAATAGTGGCCTCTATTGTCTAACCTTGCCACAAGTGTAAAATTGTGGCCTCTGATTTCTGAGTACAATCACTATCATAGCTTAGTGATATATGTTCTGCTTGGCTTTCTGCAAAATGCATAACCTTACCATGGGGCTAGACATAATCTATGTTCTATTTCTAATGTTGTTTCACTATACTTGTGTCGAAGGTCTTTTAGTGTGTGCATGTATATATATATAATGATCATTGAAATAAGATGTTTCTGGAAATATTTCAACTATTTTGATAGATGTCGGTCTTATGCATTTTGTAAATGACTTATGTTTACACACTAGTATAGGATCGTTGTTTACTAAGCTGTTGATAATCTCATCCCTTTATCTCTAACAATTTTTAGCAAAGGATGGGATTCATATCTAGGACATACTCTAGGTTCTCAAGTGCACAAACGAACAAAAGTGTTATACTCTACCTTTAAGCTGACCAGTGAAGCTAAACGCTGATGGATTGCTGAAAAGATTATCAGAAAAGCGGATAATAAAGAAGACTCTATTGACTAGCCCCAATTTAAACAAATATTCTCTGAGTATTTTTTTTCCAAAATCCATTAGAGATTTCAAAGCAAAGGAGTTTCCCAACTTGGTGCAAAGAAACATGATTGTACATCAATATGCTACTTAATTTCTTGAGTTGTCGCGCTTAGCCAAGTACTTCATCCCAGATGAGGAGAATAACACATAGAAGTTTGAGGAGGGCCTATGTAAAGCCCCATACCCGAAGGTCCAAAGAATTAATTCTTGTCACCTAAAATTATATCCCAACAACACAATATATATTTCAAATTCTTCAATAAAACATAAAACTTATTGTTACAAACCAATAACTCCAATATAATTACTCTAAGACACCACAAAGTCTCAAAATAACCGTTAGCCTTCAAAAATACCATCAACAAAACCAAATAAAATTACTGCAAAAAATTCTCCCTAAATCAAGGTACCATCTTTGCACTTATTCCACTATGTTCAAATAGCCTTACCCTTGCCTCCTATTCTTGATCATCAATTGAAACATCCAAATCATTTAAAAATATTGTGAGATAAGAGTTGAGTTATCAACAATTCAGTAAGTAGAGAACATATACTAGTATGTAAACATGAGCATTTAAAGGGTTCAGAATGCAGGACAAAACATTTTTAGTTTCAGAATTCATAACCGAAACATATTATCAAAATATCAGAGTGACAGCTCAAAACATTCATATTCAAAAATCTTTTGGCATCGCATAACTGAGCATTATCATCATATCATATTATATCATAACAAAGGTCATGTTTAACCCCTTTGGTATGGTTGTGCATGTTTGCGGTTAACCAAGCAGAACCTATCATTGTTCGTCACCAAAGTGATGCACTCAGAATAGAAATCACAATTATATCACGTGGCAGGGACATAGGACACTATTGTACCACGTGGCAAGGCTGGAGACCACTATTATGTCCCATGGTAGGGCCAGAGGCCATTATTATGTCATGTGGTAAGGCCAGAGGCCACTATTGTATCTCGTGCTAGGGCCATCTATTAGAGCAAAGCAGAAATGTTGATACCAACACAATAACAAAATTAGAATCATCGAAGCAGAACTAGAAACAAAATCAAAATGTCATGCCAAAGGTTTTCAGATGTCAAATTATATCATAACAAAGTACTTAATAGATACAAATTATTTTTACATATTCAAAACAAATTCAAAGTATCTTCACATAACCATGCACAAATTTTTAGATTTCATGTTTGTTCTTTTTACACAACTCAGAAATAAAATGCCAAAATAGCTCAAGTCTGCATTAGTGATAACAAAAATGTTTTTCTTTTCTTTTACGAAGTTCGTGAGTAATGCAGATAAAATGACCGAGGTTGTTTTCAAATTTACTTTTCATAACAAAACATGCATACTTTTCATAAAATGAACTCCAGTCCATTTGTTTTATACAAAGTCAAGCATAGGAACCCCACATACTTGGACTTATTAACTTCTCTGAATTTCTTCACAATAGTGTCAAAGGAATATCAGTCCTCTCTTATAAAATAGTCATATAACTTGTGTAAATTTTTAATAGTACATAACTATTTAATTAAGCACGCGTTTTCTAATTAAAACTTGAAATACTTAATTAATAACCTAGACTTCCTTTAGCCTATAATCATAATCCAAAAGCATCATCACTCTCCAAATACTTTTTTGTAATCTTGCTTTAGACGTGTCACTTGTTGTATGAATTTCACCTAACATACTTTTCTATTGTATAAAGGAGGGTGACCTTACCGTGAGGCAGTAATCGTGAACTTCCGGTGTGGGTGAGTGACAGATGCTATATAGGGAGAGGAAGTGTGAGAGAGAGAGAGAGTAATATGAGAGAAAGCCTATCTCAAATAGGGAGAGGAAGTTTACGCGCCATGCAATGTAGGGGTTGCGAACAGTGGTGCTGGACATCCACTGGGCTGAGTCCAACGATGGATTAGGGAGGCTTTTGCCTTGGCAGTGGTGGCTTCCATGGGGTTAGTGTGAAGGAATGAGATGTGGGTGATGTCCACTTCGTGTTGCACGTTCGTGGAAGATAAGAGAAGCATGACGAACAAGCGGTGGGGGCTATAGTCCGACCGTGGGATCTTACTTTTCGTCGTGCAGGGGAAGTATAAGGGATTTGTCATGGAGATCAATGACTTTAACAACTGGAAGTATAAAAGAAGAACTAAGTGTGAAATGGGATGTTTGGTTTAATAAAACCGTGCATTTTATTGTAAAAAGACTTGATACAATGATGTGGTTTACTTAGAAAGGGGAAGCTAAGGTGTGAGTTTTATTCTTTCATTGTTTACATTTTATTACTAATTCAAAACATTTTGTTTTGACTCTATAATAAACACATTCCGCAAGTACATAAGCGAAAAGGTGTTCGTTGTTCTGCATCGAAAGAAATTGAAGGGTGATTGTGGAGGTTCTAATAATTCCTCAAAAATTCTCTCCAAGATTTATCAATGGAATCTTGGTTCAATTCTTGAACTTGTGTTTGTTCTTAATCTTTTTTCTTTCATTTACATTTTGTTGTGGGAAGAAGTCACAAGAGTACAAGTCTACCCTTGACAATTGGTATCAGATTGAAGACGATCCTACAATGGTAGAAGGCATGCAAACAGCAGCGATGAAGTTACAGCAAGAAACGTCTCAAACACATCAAGAAATGATGCAAAGGCAGTTGGAGAATCATGAGTATGCCATTCAAGGTATCTCTCAAAGGTTAGATCAACTTTTGGACATGATATGTTCTTTAGTTGAAAGTAGACAAGATGATCAGTCTCCAAATGAATATCATGAGACCAAGATAGTTGGTCAAGAAGAAAGAGGCTTTCTACCAAGGGGAGTACATTTGGATTTCCCTCATTTTGATAAGAATAATCCAGTAGGGTGGATTTTCAAAGTCACCCAATATTTTGATTTTCAACAAACTCCCTCAAATTAGAAGCTTTTAATGGTTTCTTATCATATGGAGGGTGAGGCATTGGTATGGTATCAAGATGCCTTAGACTGTGGACAGTTTGTGAATTAGGACTCTTTTGTTAAATGTTTGCAAGTGAGATTCAGGCCAACAACTTATGATGACCCCATGGAAGCTTTGACCCATTTGAAACAAACATCTTATGTGGCCTCTTATAAAGCTTAGTTTGAAGGGCTATCAAACAGACTTGAGGGTTTGTCAGAAAGGCACAAACTCAGTTGCTTTTTCAGTAGATTGAAGGATGAGATTCGCCTTCTTGTGCCAATCTTAATCCCATCAATCTTAATGCAACATTTGGATTAGCTAAAATCCAAGAAGGGTATCTATTGACATCAAGAAGGGCAATGAGACAGTATGGTGGCAGTGTTGAGAAGGGCTCAATAGAGTCAAGTTTAGATAGGACTAGTAAGGTACTGAGAAGTAATGCTCCAACTAAGAAAATCTTTTCTTCACAAATGGATGAAAAAAGAAAGAAAGGTTTATGTTATCATTGTGATGAAAATAGGAATCCATCTCATGTTGCCCCAAAGTCTATCATTGTGATGAAAAGTGCAATCCATCTTATGCAAATTTTGTAATTGAGTACATTGTAGATAGAAAATTGGACTTTTTTTTCAATGGTAAATCAGGTCACCTCATCAGAGATTCTCCATGGCAATCAAACAACAATAGGAACCCCAACACGCTTCAAAAGACAAATCCAGCAACACGAATAAGAATCAATGAAATATGGCCCCGGCCCGAGTCTCTGCACTAACCATTGGGGAGGTTCAGGACAATAACGATGTGGTCATAGGTATTTTTCCTCTTTTCTCCAAAAAGGATACAATATTATTTGACTCCGAGGCTACCCATTCATTTATTTTTGCGGATTATTCATTATGTGCCATAGAAACTGTAGTGTTGGAAAACAGTTTGTCAATATTAACCCCAACGAGAAACTCAGGTTATGTAATAAAGTCCTACATGGGTGTCCAATCTCCATTGAGATGAGATTGATGCAAGGTAACCTAGTAGTAATTCAGATGTTTGGGTTCAATGTGATATTTGGGATGGACTAGCTAGCTTCCAACTACGCCAGTGTTGACTTTTGCAAAAAGGAAGTAGTTTTCAAACCCCCTTGAGGAATAAGAATTTTGATTCATCGGATCACGGATTTGGTCTCTTCCATCAATTATATCTGCAATTCAAATCAAAAGGTTAATACAAAATGGGTGTCAGGGATTCATGGCTTGGGTGGTCAAAAATACAAAGGATCAATTGAAGTTGGAAGACACATCCCTGTTGATGGAGAGTACCCAGAAGTGTTTATTGAAGACTTGCCTAAATTGCCACTTGAGCAAGAATTGGATTTTGCCATTGAGTTAGTTCTAGGCACGTCACCCATTTCCAGGGCCCCGTATAGAATGGCACTATCTGAGCTAACCAAATTCAAAGAGCAGTTGCAAGAGTTGTTAGACAAGGGTTTCATAAGACCTAGCGCGTCTCCTTGGGGCACACCAACTTTATTTGTGAAAAAAAAAAGATGGATCAAGGAGGATGTGCAATGATTATAGAGAACTCAATCGGATCACCATAAAAAATAAATACCCACTACCTCACATAGAAAATTTGTTTGATCAGCTCCAAGGCACTCAGGTATTCTCTAAGATTGACCTTCGACCTGGTTATCATCATTTGAAGATCAAGACAGAGGACGTGCCCAAGACGACTTTTAGAACCAGATATGTTCACTATGAGTTTTAGATCATGCCTTTTGGGTTGACTAACACTCCAACAGTGTTCATAGACTTGATGAATTGGGTATTCCATGGCTATTTGGATAAGTTTGTGGTAGTTTTCATCGATGACATATTGATGTACTCTCGTAGTAGGGTTGAACATGAAGAACATCTAAGATAGGTGCATGAGACACTCATGGATAAGAAATTTTTTGCTAAATTGAAAAAGTGTAAATTATGCCTAGAGAAATTTTCATTCTTAGATCTCAGTAGACCTCATAAAGGTTGAAGCAGTGGTTAATTGGGAAAAGCCAGTGAATGTTTATGAAGTTAGAAGTTTCTTAGCCATCGCACGTTATTATCTCCACTTTATTAATGACATCACTAGAGTAGCAGTTCCCCTCACTGCCCTCGCCAGGAAGAATGGCAAGTTTATATGGACCATGGAATGTGATAAAAGCTTCCAAGACTGAAAACAAAGGTTGGTGACTGCCCCCAATGTTGACAGTTCCCATTGACAACGGAGGATTCGTGATTTATAATGATGCATCAAGGTTAGGGTTGGGTTAAGTCTTAATGCAGCACGGGAAGGTTATAGCCTACGCTTCTCGATAATTGAAGACATATGAATAGAAATATCTCATGCATGATTTCGATTAGCAGCAGTGGTGGTCGCACTGAAGATTTGGAGATACTATTTGTACGGGGAACGATGGGGGATTTATACAAACCACAAGAGTTTAAAATATCTCTTCACCTAAAAAGAATTAAATATGAGACAGAAAAGATGGCTCGAGTTGGTCAAATACTATGCTTATACCATCAACTACCACCTCGGTAAAGCCAATTTGGTAGCTGACGCTCTGAGTAAAAAATTAGCAGGGTGGTCAATTATAGCCCTTACTACTCAACACAAGGTCTTAAAGGATCTAGAAAGGGAAGGGATTGAAGTTGTAACCAGTGAACAACATGCTTTCATGGCCAAATTGATGGTCCAACCAACATTGATAGAGAAAATCAAGACTGCCTCGAATGAGGATTTGGTTATAGACAAACTTGTTGAAAAAGCTAAGAAAGGTAATAAGTCTTAGTTCCATGTTTCAGATGATGGATTTTTTGGGTTCAAGGGTAGATTATGTGTCTGAAAACGATGAAATAAAAATAATGATTCTTGAAGAAACACATCGCTCCCTTTACATAGTACACCCAAGGAGCACAAAGTTGTATCAAGATTTAAGAGAATATGTGATACTCCATGTGATGACGATAAGGGTAGGTGGTGTATGGGGTCCCACATTATTTGGGAATGAGAAGTTTTTACTTTTTATATGGTTCGAATAGGACTCCAATTGTATCATCGACTAGTTATTTTGGAGTATAGACTATGTCGTTTGAGCCTTCCATTTAGACATTACAGAGCATGGTATCAGAGCAATTATATCTCAGGATAAACCCACATGTCACTAGGAAACCGTACCAAAATATAGGTTTGAATTATGTAGTCTTATTTATACATGAGGTATCAAAGCTTGATGGAAATTAATGTCTTAAAGTTAGGTGGTATGACAATATCCATTATAGAATGAGGACGATATGGTTTAGTTGTCCTGAATCATGGAACAAATGCAAAAGTCGCAAATTGAGGAAGGTAACAATCTCGGATCACAACGTGAGGTTTAAGGTTTTTTTTTTTTTTTAATTTCAAACTTTAAGGTAAGATTTCTATTAAGATTTGAGGTTTCAGGTTATGCAGACTTAGTTGGGAAGTCTCACAAAATCTAAGGCTATGGAATCTGCCACCATGAGGACGTAAGTTTGATCGAATCTAAGTTATGAATTTGGAGACTTTAAGAGGTGAGTTATCTTTATGAGATTTAAAGGTATCAACTTTGCAAACCATCAATAATGATTGCATATAAGGTTATAGCATGTGCACAATTTGAAGAATGATCTCTATCAGGACTTGAGGTCATAGATTGTGCGAGTTGTAGGGCATTACTTAACGATATAGACACAACAGGCCTTTGGAGATGATATATTTATTTGATGATGTAGGATACAATCAAGCTTACTTGGGCTTACTTGGGAGTACGATTGACTAGCTTGGCCAAATTTCGAGTTGGCTTCAATTATGGTCTTGGTAAGTTTCAATGGTCTCCAAAATTGACATGGGTTACTACAAGTTTTGATGCTAGTTGGAATTAAGACAATGAACTTTTACGCAAATGTTGTCAGATGGAAGATTATAGCCGCTCATTATTGTCTAGTCAAGATGGTTTTGGACTTTCGAAGAGCATTACTTGTTGTAAATGAAATATATGGACTCCCGATTGGATAGGAACATCTTGGTGAAGCCAAGGAAAAGATATGTATATAATCTATGCTTTGTTTTTGGTTATTTTCATGGAATGACTACCTTCTTGATCAACTTGATGAAGTCATTTTGAAGACACGAGTGGTATTTTGACAAGGTATATGGGAACTACTTCGACGAAATTATTAACATCTCTACTACTTCATGACAACCTCCACATTCTCCGATGCGAATTAGATTTCTCATTGATCATTTGGTGGAACATACTTATTGTGCAAAATTGTGCTTCCATTGATTAAATCAGTTTCTCTCATCAATGGGAAGTATATGAATAGATCCTAGTTCTTGATGCTTTATTTTGGTCTCAAGTATTATCCACCGCATGGGCTTAATTTTGTATAGGGACTCCTAAGATATAGGACCACCCCCCTTAACATCAAGCCTTAGCCATTGTTGTATTGATGTTGCTATTTAATATGTAGGGGTGATTGTCACTAAGTTTCAAGGAATCATGAATTCTGACTAGTGATGCAAGAGACAATATAGGAATACGTGTGAAAGCTCGTGGTTTTGGGAGACAGTCTATGTACTACCGAGGTGTTGTAAGAGTTGACTCAGTACGTGTAGGGTTGGATTAAAGAATGATGTCTATATAGAGACCTTAGCTTTAGACATGTTGATGAGGTCACTAGAGTTCGTAGCAGAAATGCAACACTTTGTAATATGATGGTTTGGGAGTATGTTAATGGATATTGAGGAAACTGTTTGCAATCTAGAGACCCTGTAGAAATAAGAAAAAAAATTACAACTGCACTTATTCATTGGGAGATGTTTATGCCACAGGATGCATCTATGATTATTAAGGTTGAGGTCATAGGAGCTTGCAAGTAAGCAAAAGCGAGTGAGATAACGGTTTGGATGCTAGTTTTTAGGCATTAATGGTAAACAGCGTGATCTGAACTATGAGGCACTAATTTATAGGATCCATGGATGTTGTAGATTTATTTGGTGGAATTGAAAGTTCTGTAATATCTTTAGGGTTGTAGATGACATGTGGTATTGGAAGAATTGATCGTGGTCTTGATATGGGATTAGTGATATAAGGACAATCACATTATGAGCTCTTGGGAGTAACCATAGCCAACCAAGCAGATTTCAAGATTAGACTTAGTTCATCAAGTACGTTAGTGCACCTCTAGTTTTAATATTTTCTTTTGTCCACTACTTGTTGATTTCAAGGACGAAACTTTTCTTAAAGGGGGAGGATGGGACAACCTGGACTTAGCCAAGTCTTCGTCTATTACTTTCAGTATGTTTAGTTTAACCCATTTAGTTATTTGTCCAAGTTTTGGCATGTAGAGAATATAGAAAGCATCAAGAGCCTTGCCATCTTAGAGATGAGGCACCTAAGCCCACTAAGAGGCTCATCATGAGCTAGCAAAAGTCGACCACTAAGGGCCTTCACTTAGGAAACAAAACCTTAATTAGGATTTTGGCATAGGAGGCGTCTACTTGAAAAAGGAAAAAGCTTTTAGCTTTTCCTAGAATTTCCATCATTAGGAACCTAGGGTAGAAGCAACTTCATTAACACATTGATGTCACTTGGCAAACATGCTTGAAGGTTTCTAGAAAAAGCTAAGGAGATGGAAAAGGATGTAGGATTTGGAACACACCTAGAGCACATGTCCATCTCACCTACCCACCTGCCATAAGGCCAACATGCAAACCTACATCCAAGGTAGTTAGAACCTGGACATGAAAGTGGAAGAAGTGGGAGAGAGAGAAGAGGGTTTCGAAACCCAAAGAACCACATGCCTCATGGATGCACTTGTGTGTAAGTTCCTAGAAGATATAATGATGTGGGGTGCCTAGGGAAGGTGCAAAAATTAGAAGCACAAAGTTCTAAAGGGCTTTAGGGTTTGACCAAAAGGATTACACACCTATCTATAAAGAGCCAACAACCATTTTTGCCATGCGTCATGCATGCATGGAGTGTGGGAGTTTTCGAAAAGTGCAATCATGAGGAAATGGGAAGGGACGCATGGGACAAAACAAAATTAGAAAACTCAAATCCCAATGAGACTCTAGGGTTTCAGCCAAGGGGTCTACACGCCCAACCACCACTTTTGCCACTTGTCACGCATGCATGAAGTACGAAAGTCTCTAGAAGAGAGTAATCATGAGAAAAATGAAGAAAGGGGCTTGGGAAATGGCACACACGACTTTTGAAGATTCTAGAAGGATCTTAGTGAAAAGTGAAGACAAGAGGAAGAGAGAAAGGCTCAACTAGGGCAAGAACCACATGCACGCCATTTCTTAATGGTAATCATGCACACGCCCAAACCCCAAGACACCAAGACCCCCACTCAGGATTTCGACTAAAGGACTAACCAACTGTTGAAGGGTTCATTGAACCTAGATCATATGGGGAACACGCCAAGGACATTAGGGTTTTGGGTTAAGACAAGATTTTGTACCATGTGTCACTCATGCATAAAGGCTTGTGACATTTTCAAAAATAGGGCAATGATGTAGAGAAGAGGGAAAGTTTCGGCCAAAACAAAAAGCTTTGTGCCACATGGCATCCATGCACCTAGATCCCTTTGGTTCCCAATGTCTAAAGCAATGATGAGAGGGTTTCGAAAATCAGGACAAAGGGGATTCCAGAAATCCATATCCCTAGCAACAAATGGACACTTGCCACACATGCAAAATGTTCTGCAATTAGGGGGTAGGTTTCAAGGATCCATGCCACTTGGCAATATAATTCTTTTCAAGAATACTTTTCAGATTTGTGTACCCTATATCCTAGCCTAGTGTGCCACTTATCTTACATGCATCAACTAAACACCACTTGTCCAACATGCACCAACTAGAAACCTATCATACACCACTTGTCCAACATGAATAGTCAAAATCTAAGGCCATCCACTTGACAATAAAGCTAAAACAAGAAGAAAGAGAGTTTGGGTTATTTTTAGTATAAAAACACCCTTTTATCTTCTGATTTAAGGGCTTACATAAAAATCACTCACTCATTCTCTTCTTTTCCTCTCTATTCACACACACACATACACACTAAAGCTTTCGCTGCACCACATTCAAATCAAGAGCATAACACACAATATTGGTGAAAACCAAGAGCTGTTGGTTAGAATAGTACAAACTGAGCCTCCTCTTTAAGATTGTCGACTTGGTGAGTAATCTTCTTCTGTATATTTTCTTAATAGATTTTAAAGAGTTGTGTTAGTGTTCTAGTGGAAGCTTTTTCTAAAAGAAAGAAGTCGCTATATAGTGTCTTTGATGGCTATGAGTTTCGAGTGACAACAATGCATTTGGTGTTGCAAACAGAGTTTAAGCTTGACAAAAGTTAGATTTTTATGACTTCCATGGTGTATACAAATCTTATATAAGCTTGGAACAAAGTTGTTAGTTAGATGAAAGATTTTTGCATGAAATTCAAGGTATTGGGGTTTATAATGCCATCTAGAGTCAATAATACATGTCATGGTTAGTATCGGTTGAATATTGATTTGAGGTTGATCTCCTAATGATAAGATTTTTTGGATAATGTGATGCTTTAGGACTTAGAATAGGCTTGGAAATGAATTGCTTGGTTATGATCTGTGAGGAAATCAAGATGTAAAAATTTCATATGTTCAAAATTGTCAAAATGCATGTCTTGGATTTTCTCTCTAAAGGTATGTCGGTCTATATAGACTCGATATCCTAGGATGTAATCTTGATCATGATCACATTTAGCAAAACTTTAGATGGTTCGATGTTTTAAGAATCACAAGTACAAAGGAAGCAAGATACCTTAAATAAAGTCTCGATTTTTAAGGCTTGATGCCCAAACATGTGTTGAATGGTGTTTTCTCTTAGATTTGGTCAGCCAGTTAATCGGCAAAGGTCTTGGCTACATGGAGGAAGTTAGAGCAGTTCCTGCTACCTTGACGTAGATTTTGAAGTTGGCAGCACAGGTAATTAATGCGAGACTTGGAGGGTGATGCATACATGTTTGCCAATATTGTCCACACCTGGTGTGAGGTGTTGAGACCATAGATGGTAGATACCACCTTCTCTAAAAGAGTTGCTATAATCCAACTTAGGATATATTGATCCTTTCGTTCCCAAGTGGTGTAGGCAGGGTGAACAATTTGATTCTTTTGATTTGAGGCTAGTAGGTACTTTGGTGGGCAAGGTTTCAAGCCATCTAAATGCTCATAACCCATTGGTACACAAAATGGGAAGGAATTGGCAAACCAATATCATATAGTTATTGTCATCAAGTTTAGTGAAACAAGATGAGCAATGTTTGGAATTGAGAAAGGGGTTGCGGAAGCTGTTGATGATTCAGCCATGGATAAGTGGTGTGAACCTAGGGGCTCTAATGCCATGTAAAATTGATTAAATAGAATCGTATAGAAGGCCAGAATGCATGTTATGATTATATTAATCTCTATATAAAAACATTTACAAATAATGTTTGTTACAGAAGATGAACTCTATGGTTTGATTATATCTATATACATGGTAAGATAAGTGAAGGCTACAAGATAAGATAAAGATAAAATGCATGATGATAAAGGTTACAAAAGATAAATATCAGATCATGAAAACTTGGTCACGGATGAACCAGAAGTATCCTGAGGTGAATTGAACTCTTGAGATGTCTTAACACGCTAAAGCCAAGTATAGTTGTCGCATAGTGACTTGCACTACCAACCCAATTGCCCCACCCTTCAACCCTCTGGTTCCTCCACCAAAGCCCACACTCAACCTCCATCTCGTGGAATAACAACCCCAAAGGAAACCCCAAGCTGAGCAAGCCTTCCACATTCAGGCAAACCACCATAGAAACACTGCCTAAGCCACCATAGTGACCAGCACCCCACTACATCATGCCAAGCATGCTGACAGCCACCATCGAGGTGACCCACCGTGAGATAGCCCCATAGACAAAGCTGTTCCACACCATCGCCACCCTACACCAAGAACCACCAAGCACCGCCCAGCCCATGGGCAAACCGTGAACCTCATTCGTTGCCTCGACAAAGTTGTTTGGCCCACTACCACTGTCTCGTACGACACCATTAATTCATCGCTAATAAAAGAGCATCCAGACCAACACTTCCCCTTCCACAGCAAGCCACCCACCCAGGGCCTTCACCTCATGCTGTTATTGTAAGGCCTAGGCCCGCTGCCCAGGCCCAGACCAGATCCCAACCAAGGAGCAATGCAACGTCACCTGGTAAGTTTCATTTTGGCTTCCTTTCTATTTCATTGTTTTCCCTCTCACCCCGATTCCTCCTCCTCACACCCAGTTCATTTTCTCCCCCAACTACTTTTTTTGGATTTCTATCTTTAATATTTCTTAGCAGTTTCAATTTCTGGTATATTTTTTTCTCACATTCAAGTCCTTCTCAAGTTGACGCCCCACTTCCTCTCTCACTCTCCTGCGATTTCCAATAAGTTTGGTGCTGCGAATTTGGGTGAAAATTTTAGACTTGTTGTCACCGAGAGTATCTCACACTGGTAAGCTTTCTCTTCTCTCTCTCTCTCTCTCTCTCTAAGATTCACATCTCTCTCCCTCTCACATGAAATTTCTTCTGAATATAGTTTTGAAAGTACAGTTTGTGGTTTGTGGTCGATTTTTTCCTGCGATTTTTTGTTGTTGTGGTGCTGTGTTTTTGTTGTTCTACTCGGATCCTCATAATCGTAGAGCCTCCAAACCGAAAACAGTCCATATAGCTAGGTAATTTTTTTCCTTTTAAATCTTTGTTTAAATTCTCTTTTCTATTTCGTTTGGTCTCTTAATCGTTCATGCATACTGGAAATTTTAGTTTTATCGCCTTACTTAGTATCACCATCATGCTTGGTGAAAAGAGGCATTTTCTTCACGACCCCTTTCGAATTGCTACAAGGTAATCAAGAAAGCAAACCTTGGGAATTGTTATGATTTTTGTACTTGTATGATATTCATGGATGAATTATAGGAAATGTGGTTAGAAGTGTTGGGTGGCGGGAATCATTATGGCTAGTTGTTATTGGTGCGACGGTTTTGAATCCATATTAACTGTTTTGGAATTGTTATGCAAGTTGTTTGCGTCTTATTATATGGCTATTGTAAATTATTTATTGGCTATATTGGAATATGTGGAAATTGTAGATTTGTAGTAGCGATATGAATAAAATTATGTGGCTGTCCGAGGAGAAACATGGACTAGTTTAGGTGTTACTTTTGAGTTGCTGCTGACTTTTGGGATGGTTTTTATAAATTTTTGTGTGAAGAGTTTTGTGGGGTTTATTATTAGGCATGTCGTGTGTTGTGACATTATTTCGAGATTGGAATAAGTGGTTATACAGATTATGCTATGACTGATGTTGGGCTAGTATAAACTTAGCTATTGATTGGCTTATCCAATTTTATCTCTTAAGGATTGTAAACTTTGGTTAGTTAAGTTTGTATAGTAGCTCGAGTTATTACATGTGCATAATTATTATAATATAGGTTATCATAATGCGACTAGAGTACAGTTTCAGAATTTAAAGAATACACTACAAGAGTCAGGTAAGCGGGGTTCCTATGCTAGATTTGTATAAAAATAATATGGTTGGTACCAACATGATATGATATGATATGAGTGCTCTCATTTTGGAAACAAAGTTGTCTTTTATGTGTTCTTTCCTGTGTGCACACTCAGGGCTCTAATAATGAATTAAGGAAAGTTTTACAATATGATACTGTCTAGTTTAGCCACCAGGGATAACACAATCCTACCATAGGGGTTAGACATGGTATATGATACGATATGATACAATACAATATGATATGATAAGATGAAGATGTTCAGTTATGTTATGCCAAAGTACTTTCTTAATATGAACATTTTTTTGTTTTTTAAATATGAAAAAGATTGAAAGGTTGCTCGGATATGTTGTTCATATGTTTTGAGATCTGCATATGAAAATGAAATATTTTTGTGGTCTGCATTCTGAATTCTCTGAAAATGCTCATGTTGTACACACTAGTATATGTGTCTTGTTTACTAAGTTGTTGATAACTCACCCCCCTTATCTTTATAATATTTTTCAGATTATGTGGAGGGTCCAACTGAGGACCAGAAATAGAAAATGTGAGCTTGGCTAAGCTAAGGAGTGGGTGTTGAGTACCTTAGGGTACTATTGTTAAGAAGGAATTCTGATGTTATTTATATATTTATGTATTTGGTTTAGTAGGACTTGAAGTTTTTATCAGTTTATTATGTTGAGACCGCTGGAAGATTGTGGACCCCCCTTGATTTATGTTATTATTGTAATGATGACTTTGTGGAGTTTATTTTGTGTTTATTTGGAAAATGTGGGATAGTGTACTGTTTATAAAATCTTTAGTGATTTTAGATGTATTGGACTACAGGTTTATAAGTGACAGATAGTAATTCTCTGACCCATCCGGGTATGGGGCGTTACAGTTACTCCATGCCACAGTCACATAAAAACACCCTTGTTTTTCAACTCCAAAGCAAAGCAACCCCCCATCAAAAACCAACTGCCCAGCAAGCCTCCACGTCTCTTGTTTTTCCTACATCGAAACATAGTAATTTGCCTCCACCAATTCACCACTCCACTTTGGAAACTCCACAGAAATCCATAAGCCTTCATACACTGTCCTCGAGCTAACCAACATCCAACACCCAGTTTGCAAGTCTCCACACAAATAGTAGGCATGACTCCTCCATGCACGTTGAAAACCAACCCATCTGCACCAACCACTTAGTAGTTGAACCCACCTGAGCCACTACTCCCCTTCCATAGCATTGTTCGTGGCCCACCCATGATAATGCTCAGCCGTGAACATCCCCTCTTTCTCTTAACCTACGTAAGGTCTCTCTCTCTCTCCCCACATGAAACTCTTTATTGTCTACCTCTTTCTTGCTTGGCATAGACCTAGAATATAAGCTTATATATGGTGAATATAGGTCAAGGGAAAGGTGGATTATTTGTTCAAAAATTCTACTTGCAACCGACTGAGACAACCGTCGCGTAACCGGGTGAATAAAAAATTTTATTTTTTCAGCATCTCTCTCTCTCTCTCTCTCTCTCTCTCTCTCTCTCAATTTTTCCTACCTCTTCTTCCTGTCATTCTCCCTCTCAGATTTCACTCAACGGCTATAGTCATTTCCCTCCTACTTCGATGTCACTCTTCTTTGCTCTCCAGTACCAAGAACAAAAATAGAGTGATCAATGCAAGACAGTTGTGACGACAAAGTCTAGAAAGAGACAAAGAAGAAGCTTCAAGAGGAGCGTAGACTGCAGACGAAGGGGGTTTACTGGCCCGCACTCGTTCTTCTCCAAAGCCCTAAGATTTGGGTTCAGAGAGAGTGGGAAGAGATTTACAGAGGAAGTTACAAAGAGAATGCCAAATGTTGGGCGTCGGCATGAAAGATTGTAATACCCTCGATGGACTGTGTTAGTGTGGAATGGAGTGGAGGGGAAGGACCTGTGGCAGCTCTGTGTTACTACCTAAACAATGGCTGTTCCTTTGCTGACAATGAAAATTGTGAAGAAGCATGTCAAGAAGTTCAAGCGGCCGCAAAGTGACCTAAAGATTTATGTCAAGACAAACTGGCAAAGGCCTAAGGGTATTGATTCACGTGTCAGGAGAAAGTTCAAAGGATGCACTCTGATGCCCAATATTGGTTATGGCTCTGACAAGAAAACCTGTCACTACCTTCCCAATGGATTCAAGAAATTTGTTGTGCACAATGTCTTAGAGCTGGAACTTCTTATGATGCACAACAAGACCTACTATGCCGAGATAGCCCACAATATTTCAACCTGGAAGAGGATGGAGATCGTTGAACGTGCTGCACAGTTGGATGTTGTTGTTACGAACAAACTGGCCAGGCTGCCAGGAGGATGAGTGGGCTTGATGCAGACTCGTATTGTTTTGGATTATAATTTACTGAGTATTTTGTTTTGGATGAATCGATGAGAATCAAAAACTGTTTCCTGCTTGAGTCAGTTTAGTTGACAATTTTAAATTCCGATTTCTTTTCACCCAAAAAAAAAAAAAGTGGAGGGGAAGGAGATTGCAGATGTTCATTTTACGAGGAGAGTGAGGCTTTTTCATTGGCAGGTCGGCACTAAAAGTTTCTAACTTTATCTAGACGGAAAAAGGAATGGGGAGAGAAAGAGAAACGAAAGGGATAAATGGGACCACTTTTGAGGAACAAAACAGAGATGAACAATCTGGAGTTAAGCAAAACGAAGAAAGAGAAGTAAAAAAATAATTTTTTTTTTATAACAAGTGGGTCCGGTTACGCTGGGATTTCCCCAGCCGGTTGTATATAGCATTTCACTTATTTGCTACAGTAATTGAATGAATGTTACATGTCAAGGCTTTAGCCATATGTACGGGTGATATAAATGTTGCATGAAATCTGTTTTAGGGTCGATGATATTTTATGATAAAACTATGAAAAAATTGATGTTTGGATGAGAAAAGATATTAGGTTTAATCGATTGGAGAGATTATGTGGATAATAATGATTTGGGGAGCGATGATATTTTTTTGGGTCAGGATGATTTTAAGCTTTATAAAGCATAGGTTATTTAAATATTTTAGGTTTTAATTACAAAATATGTGATTAATTAGAGACTTCGGTGCGTTTGAAAATGATACAAGTTACGTTGCTATTTTATAGGTGACAATCAATATTGGTTTGGTTCTATTGTGAGGAAATTCATAAATCTTAAAAAGTTCAAGTAAGCGGGACTCTTATGCTAGATTTTGTATAAAAATAAATGAACCGAGGCGGATTTTATAAAAGAAAATGTGCATATTTTATTATGAATAGAAACTTGAAAACAATATCGGTCATTTTATCTATATTACTCATGAAATTCATATAAGAAGAGAAAAATATTTTATGCCATGACTAGTATAGATATGAGCTATTTTTTACATTCTGTTCACAATTGTATAAAAAGAGTGAACATGAATATTTGTGCATGATTATATGAAGATGATCTAAATCTGTTGTGACTTGAATCTGTTCAGTACTTTGTTATGATATGATGTGACATGTTATGATATGATGTGACATATGAAAATATCTGACATGACATTCTATTTCGATTCTATTTTGACCTTACCACGAGTGTAAAACTATGGTCTCTATTTGGATTTGTACCAACTCCTATGTTTCTAATGCACCCACTTTGCAAACAATGTGGCTTTCTGCATAATCTTTCCTACGTGCATACTCGGGGTTCCAAGAAAAATAAGGGAAAGATTTCACATTTTGTTTCTGCTTAGTTAGCCGTTGGGGTATGCACAACCCTACCACGAGGGTTAAGCATGGTATTTCATTCTAATGTGAAGTTTCAATTATACCATGCCAAAGGACTTTTGAATATTTATATTTATGAACTTTCGTTCTGCTATCTTTGATAACATTTTGTTTTGCATTCTATCATTGGCTCATGTTTACACACTGGTATATATTCCTTACTTACTAAGTTGTTGATAACTTACCCCTTATCTCCACAATATTTTCAGTTGTTTTAGATATTTCAGTTGAAGATCAAGACTAAGAAGCATAGGCAAGACTATTTGAGCTTAGTGAATTAAGTAATAAGAGGGTAATTTGATTATTAGAGAGTTTTATTTAGTAGATTTGTTTTGTTCTGTTGACTTGGTATTTTCAAAGATTACCATTTATTTTAAGACTTTGTGGTGTCTTAGATTAATTATATTGGAATAATTGATTTGAAACAAGGAATTTTATGTTTTATTGAGACTTTGAGATTTATATTTGTATTGTGAGATGTGATTTTTCTCCAACCCATCGGAGTACGTAGCGTTACAATTTCGTTAAGCACATCAACGCTGAAGCAAACCAACACTGAAGAAGGGGACACCAAAAAGACCAAACATCACCATGGAAGGAATGGTTCTTTTTGGCAGTGTCCTGTGAGATAAAAGCCGAAAAGGCTTGGAGCAGAAGTTTTGCTCTTCTAAGGTGAGAAGAATATTAAACTACACAAGCACACAGTCATGTCTATGACTTTGCATTATACATCCATACCTGAATGATCATTGATTAACACCCATGTCTATTTTCTATCAAAAACAATATAAAGTGGAAGTCCAAATCTAGATATGCAAAAGACCATGCAGACAATTATTAGCCAGATAAATATACCCATCAGAGGCGGGACAATGGCTCTTGGCTTGCACTCTCCCTGTTCAGAAATGGGTAATCTGTGTACCCAACAACAGGATCCTGGGTATAGAAAGTTTTTCTATTATACTTTGTTAGGGGCGCATTGATCTTAAACTTCAAGACCAAGTCTGGGTTCGAGATAAAAAGGCGACCATAGGATACCAAATCAGCATCATCTTGTGCTACAGCTTCCATTCCTAGCTCCCGAGTATAGCCACCACTACAGATAAATGTTCCATGATAAGCTTTTCTAAAGGCCCTCATCAACTGAGCTTCCTCTTCTTCACTGCCTGGTCTGCCTGATTCTGCTTGGCCATAAGCAGTGTATCGAGGCTGAGTCACATGGAGATAAGTGAGTCTTGAGCCCAGGTCCACTTGGAGCTTGTTGAGTCTACCAATCACTTCCAAGCCTAGGCCAAGTGGGTCAGAGTCTGTGGCATCAAGGTGATCAATTGCTGGAGAAATTCTAACGGCAACTCGTTCTGCACCAATGGCTCCTACTACTGCTTGAACCACCTGCATTAAGAATTTACACCTATTTGCAATTGATCCGCCATACTCGTCTGTACGATCGTTGATACCATTCTTCAAAAATTGGTCAATGAGGTAGCCATGCGCCCCATGAATCTCAATTCCATCAAAACCTGAAAGTTACAGAATGTCATGTTCTGTATCAATGATTCTTGAACATAACAATAAACCCTTTTTTTTGTTGGTATGAGAAATGTACATTGAACAAAATTTTGATGTAGGAAAGTAGGTTCTCATTATACACCATGGTAGGCATGTGCAAATGTATTTAGGAATCCAACTTCAATCCATGGTGCTACCTAAAAATAGAACTTCGAAGCAATCATGAAAATCCTTAACTATATGTTGGGAACCCAGATCCTTTCACTAAACATTTCATAGCAAACTAATTGCTATTTATAAAATTTTCATAATTCCTATTCTCTAATTTAATATTTTAAAATATTTATCAAAATATTTTACTTACAAAATATATATATATATATATACTTTAAAATCCTTCCCAGATTACCACTCATTTTGCCATATGATCTTCAAACTACCAAAGTTATCATTTAGATTCCAATATAAAATGTAAATTGCAACTTGTCCTCTTTTTTAATATCTACTCATTAAGATCATGTCATGTCACCTTTTTTCTATTATGTCAAATCATAAAGTTGTTTTGCATGTTCCTAAAGTTGTTTTAATATCGAGTCATCTTCTTTCTTGTATACATGTTCCTAAAGTTGTTTTGCAAAGAATAAATGGAAGTCTTAGCAAATTTTTTTGGGGCTCTTCAGATGGGAAAGGAAAACGATGTTGGCATTCTTGGAAGAAAATTTGCATTCCATTTGAGGAAGGAGGTTTAGGCATTAAAAAGCTGGAGGATGTCCAAATTTCCTTACATGCTAAATTTGCATGGAAGATTTTATATGAGAATTCTCTTTGGGCAAATTTTTTTGGTGCTAAATATGTGAAGAATAATCATGTCTCTTTGATTGATCCTGGTAAAGGTTCTAAGAATTGGCGTATGATTGTGAAGAGTATTCCGTTGGTCTTAAATCATTCTCGGTGGAAAATTAGGGAAGGAAGAATTTCTTTTTGGTATGATAAATGGTCGGAAGAGGGACCTCTAATAAATAATTTTTCGGTTTGTCCTCGCCCAAAAATTAAGATCCAAGAATGCAAACTTGATAATCAATGGGATGTGGACTTACTTGTTCAGATGGTGGGTGAGGAAAAAGTGCAAGATATTATACAAAACTTGGGGCCTCATAAATACGGTGAGGATATTTTGGTATGGACTGAAAATATGGATGGAAAGTTCTCCACCAAAGGTGCATGGTCTTGTTTACGTATTCGAGCTCCGGAGGTGGTTTGGTCTAAATGGGTATGGCATTCCTAAAAAAAATTTTGTTTTGGTGTGGAAAGTTTTCTTTAATGCTTTGGGTGTTGATGATAACATTAGAAAGATTGGTATTCCCATGGTTTCCAAATGTAATTGTTGTGTGAATGGGAAGTATAAGGACTTAAATCATGTATTTGCAAATGGTGATCTAGCTGAATTGGTATGGGAAAAGGCTTGTCATTGTGTGGGTTTACAACCAATGATAGGGAGGGGTTGGCAAGAAAGGGTGGAAGGATGGTTCCATAAAGCAAAACATTCTACAAAAGTTGGCTCCTTGTTTGGCATTATACCATGTATTATCTTATGGTGTTTGTGGGATAGAAGATGCAAAGCCAGTATGGCGGATGTATGTGATTCTTTTTCAATAGTATGGGCTCGGTTTAAACATCAACTGAACTGGTCAGCATTAAAATTGAAGGACCAGTCGGATTTTACATCCAGAGATCAAGAGATTATGAAGATGTTTACTATCCCGGTTAAGAGGGTTATTACTACTGCACCTATTTATGTTCGATGGCATCCTCCAAATGCTGGTCGTATAAAATTAAATTCTGATGGAAGTTTTTTTTTTTGATAAGTTAAAAGAGTTTTATTAATCATAATGTAATAGGCGATGCCCAAGTACACAGGGAGTATACAAAGAAAACACCTAATTACATTCTAATACTAGAGAAGCGAAGATAAGAACTCAGTTACAGCCCCTCCCTTGAGTACAATAGCAGAGAACCAGCTAAGCAAAGTACTTATTAAAAACTTCCAAAATGCATCCATATTGCGTTCCCTATCATAAAAACACCTCTCGTTTCTTTCCAACCAGATACACCACATTTACACAGAGGCATCATTTTCCATGAGGCTGCCACTTGGGAACAAGTATGCATTTGAAAGTTGTATTGGGAATCCTGGTGTTATGGGATTTGGTGGAGTATTTCGTGATCATCATGGTAATTTAATGGCTGCTTACTCTTATTTTTTGGGTGATGGTACGAATAATAAAGGGCAATTGTTAGGTTTGTTATATGGGCTGCGGATCGCAAAGAGGTTGGGTTTTGTTAATCTTGATATTGAGATGGATTCGCTTTTGGTTATAAAATGGCTGATTGATAAGAGATGTCCTATTTGGTACCTAGAAGATTATTGGGATGACATTCAAAAATTGTTGGAAGAAATAAATGTGAAGTTTATTCATGTTTATCGGGAAGGAAATTCTTCGGCAGATTATCTTGCAAAACTAGGTGCGGAAGGTTTTGTCAGGTCAGTGGGAGTTGTATGAGGATATTCCAAAATTGTTGAGAGGATTCTTAAAAAGGGAAAAACTTGGCCTCCCTCAACTTCGTATGTAGTTTGGGTTTATGGTTTATCGTTTTATTATGTTTAGGATGGTTTGACACTTGGCTTTGGGTTAGGTTATAGTGATATCCTTTGTAAACCCCCAAGTATAATATTGTTTACCACGGTTTTCCTCCGCCACAAGTGAGGGTTTTTATTAATAAACTTGGGACGGAGTAGCTATATGGGTGGCTACCGGCTCTTCTTAAAAAATAAAAATAAAAAAATAAAAAAATAAAATCTAGGGAACAAAGTGCAACTTATGATTCAAATTGGGGGTTAAGTGACAAATGTAGTTTGGAGATCATATCATATAGAGAGCTTTAAGATAGACTTGGGCTACACTAAATAGGTATCATCTATCCCTCTCCTTCCTTAAATTAATTACTTAAATGAGAAAGGCAGAAGAAAAGAAGAAGGGTTGCATCATTAGCACGAGGTCTTTGTGTAATGGGGGGGGGACCACAAAGAGGTGGGTATCAAGTCAATAATTATCTGCAGGGGTATGAAATTGACAACATGAAATCTTCATTTCATATATACATAGAACCTTTTCACTTGTAATCTGTTGGAGACTCAGAGAGCCACTGGAAAGGAAACACAGTCAGTACTATAAAGCATAGAAGGATTCTAGTCAAAGAAACCTATTGTGGTTGCATACCTGGTCTTTAGCTAAAAGTAAATACACATCACCCCAATTCAAAATTTAGTAGTAAGATAATATTAGGATGCTTGAGTCATAAGAAGCTTGGAATTAATGCTAGAGGTATTATAATTACAAACTGAGAAAGTATGTGATGATTCAACTTAAACGAACCTGCACGAATGGCATTCAAGGCTGCCTTGCGATAATGTTCCACCACATCCTGTATTTCATATGCTTCCAGGGCTCTTGGCTCCGGGTATGTGCTGTAGGATCCATCTGGCTTGAGAATTCTCCACCTATTTGATATGGGCTTGCTCGTTGATGAAATTGGAGGAGCCCCCCCAGGTTGATAAACTGATCAATTATCATGAAAACACTGACTAATTAAAATGGTCAACTATTCAACAACAATTAAGCAAATAAATTAGTCTCATTAAACAAGTTTAAAAAACAAAGGGTCACAGAAAAAGATGATAAGGTATAATGTGGTTAGGTCTAAAAGCTTATACACACGATCTAGATCAAGGGACTGCATCGCCTTTTTTCTGACTTGGCATTATTAACATTGTATATTGTAAGAGATAGTCATAACTGAAGCTAAGGAATATGGCAAAGGGAAACGGGAAAGAAGCACAAAAGCAGTATAGAATTGTTATGAAAAAGTAAAATGATATGTTGTGTTTAGACAAGAGAACGATAACATGAGAAATGTTTAGTCAACGCCATTCATGAGTACCTCGATGAGATGCACGGCCAACATGCCACAATTGGCAGAAAATGATGCCACCTTTTTTATGAACTGCATCCACCACCTTCTTCCATGCCTCCACCTGTTCTTCAGAATATATCCCAGGAACATGAGGGAATCTGCAGGCCACACAACCAACATATTAGCAAAACTCGGAGAGTCTTTAATGCAATTTGATATATCTACGCCAAAACTAATTCCTTGAGGTACCTCCAAAAGAAACATTCAATGACATATTCATCTAAGATAAAGCTTGATTTCACGGTTTGAGATAGATTGAGATTGAGATTGGCTGCCCTGGTGTGAACTTTAGTGGGTCCCATTTACTTTTACGCAAAGCAAATACTTTAGATTATGTTTGGATGTTGAGATAAGATGAGAAGTTTTGAAAATTTTATGAATAGTGTTAAGATGAAAGTTTAAAATATTATTTTTTAATATTATGATTGTTTTGAGATTTGAAAAAGTTAAATTAAAATTTGAAAAAATTGAATTGTTTATTATATTTTATATGGGGATTTGAAAAAGATGTAATGATGAGATGAGATGAGATAGAGATGAGAAATCTCATCCCTCCCCCAAACATAACCTTAGAGGAAAGAAAAGATGAATCTCGGGCGGCTGGGCCCACCCATTAAGAGAAGGCCCTCAAAAACAATAGAGAATCACGAAATTACCCGGCGGCTGTGTTGGAGACCAGAGTGCCTTCGGTGATGAGAAAGCCGCCGTTGGTTGTTCTTTGGGCGTAGTACTCCGCAAGTGCTTGCCGTGGAATTCCATTCAACGCTCTGCACCTCGTCATGGGAGCAAGCACCACCCTGCCACCACCACAACCAACACACACAGTAAATACCAGCTAAAACCAAGACCAATATTCCGTCCAAAAAGAAAAATAAAAGAATCGCAGATCGCCTGCCATGGATATCTCCTTTCAGTTCCATCGCCCTTCCAAACTCGGAGAATCCTCCCTACTTTCCCCACCCCATTAAAAAGAAAAGAAATCAAAAAAGCTCCGCGATCGGAAGGATCGGATTGGGTACAACGGAGAGGAAATAACAGTGAGCCCGCAAAAGACTGACCTGTGAGAGAGGGAGAACTTGCCCATCCTGTAAGGAGAGAAGAGGCTGCTATCTTGAGCTGCTGAATTTTCCGCCATCAGTACAGATAACACTGTTCAAATTCAATAATGTTGTGTATAAATAAAGTGAGTGAGGATGGGAGGAGAGGAAGAGAAATTATATTTATAAGTTTTAAACAGATGAAAAATGTGGATGCTGCCTTAAAAACAAATGTGATAAAAAAATTATTTTTTTATTAATTGAATCCATTTTAAAAAAAATTAAAAAAAAAATTGAATTGAACTTATTCCTAACGTTATGCGGAAGAGGAAACGGAGACTGGCATGGTCCACGCACGAACAAACAAAAAAAAGTATAATTATTAATATTTAGTGGCATAAGTGGTCGGTAGGCCTATGGGATGTGACGCAACGTGTTTGCATGTGCACCTTTACTGTAGTTCTCTTCCAACATTCATCATTTGGTTAAGCTAAATTAAGGTCTAGTTTATTTTTAAGACTAAATTTTAAAATTTTAAAAATTTTAAAAATTTATAATCTTATTATTATAATTTTTTTAAATTTTTATATAAAATAAAATAAAGAATTTAATTTTTTCAAATTTTAAAATAAATATAATATTAAAAAATATATTCTAACAATATTTTATCCAACTTTTAAATTTTAATCTCATCTCATATCTAAAAACAAATAATGCCAAATAACTTTTCATCATATTATTATTATTATTTTAATTTTTTAATTATTATAATATATTAGATTATAAAATTATTTTTATTATAAAATAAATTAATATATATTAATTTATGAATAATTTTTTATTATTTTTAATAAAATATTATTATTTTACTATGATTTTTATCTAATTTTCTATTTAGGCTTAGAAACTGCTGCCAGCACGGTACAAATATTCTGGATAGAATCGTGGACCACGTGGAGTTGAATTATATATTTAAAGAAAAGAGATATAAGAATAGTGGCATAATTGGACGGTAGGGCATGGAACGTGTAACATGTGTACGCTTACTGTGGTGCTTTTTCCGAGGTATTTTTCACATGATAAAATTCAGACCAGACAGACCATATAATATTCCGAGAAAGATACTATTTTTCTGCTATTGTAAAGATTGTATAAAACTATAAAGCCAAATAATGCTCATAATATCACATAAAGCCAATGGTCTCGAATCGCTAAAGCTAGTGTTTAATATCTTTGATCTAACATAACCTCCTCGAAAAATACCACATGCCTTGTGAACCAAAAAAAGGTCATATAACAAGGACCAATGCACCAAATTTGAGGTGGGAGAAGTAATGCATATAGATTACATAAAAATAAATTAATAAATAAATTTAATTTCATATGATTTGTTAGATCTACTTTATAATAAAAATAATTTTATAATCTGACATACTACATTAAGCTACATTAATTTATATGTTTTATTTTATATAATTTCTTTATAACTAAAGTATTTATCATCTTAAAATATATGGAAAACAAACTCCAACCTCCTACCGAGAAATGCCATCAATTTTTTGTATGGATTGGTTTATATATTTTTTACTCAATAATAAAAAAATATTTTTTAATAAATTTGTAATTTTTTTATATAATGGATAATTAGGAGAAAACTTAGCTATGTGACAATTCTCTCATCCAACATCCAACGTGCCTTATGGACTATCTCGGTTTAGTGGACATGGATCATGCTATATGTTGCATCATCAACATATATTTACTAGAGCAGTCTCATTTGCTAGCTATATGCCGATAAAAGCTAAAAGTTTGACATGAAAACTACCCACATTGAATCAGGCGTAGTTTTAAAATTTTAGTTATGAATTACAATAATTCAACCGGTTTCTCTGTACCCAATAACTTAGGGCTCGTCTGGGGCTTAAGATGAAACACAAAATCTTGAAACATCTTCATACAATGTCGATTTAGTCATATATTATTTATGGTGCAAAATTAAGCACTCCCAATAATTCATGTGGGTCTAGTTAAGTGACATTTCAGTGCTTTGTTTACCTTATAACCGCACTTGTTTTTAGATAAACAATGGAATCTTCACAAGAGTGTGGAGTGATCCTTGGATCCCAACCCTTCCATTCTGTATGCCTTTACTCCATCCAAATAATTCAATTCTGGATCACTCAATGACTGTTTCTGAGCTCAATTTAGAAGAACCTAGACATTGGAACACCCTTCTTTTGAATACTCTCTTCTCTGAAAATACTTTTAGAGAGATTCAGAATTCTCCTAGCTAATCAAGACTTCCAGTTCCTACCCGATAAGACCATATGGCTACATCACGCATTTGGGAAATTCTCTATTACATCAGCCTATGCCACTATGGTCCATGAAACTGGTATCTCTTCTAACAACAATCTGTCTATTAACTAGAAGAATCTCTAGAAGATGAAGTTGCAGGATAGACTGAAAATGTTTCTCTGGAAAATAATCAATGACATACTTTCCAAAAAATAAAAACTCAGCAAAGTAATCACACTTGATAAAGAGCAAATCAAATGCCCCTTGTGTAAAACTAAACCTGAAAACCTTACTCATCTTTTCCTAAATTGCATTTTCTCTAGAGTGCTGTGGAGAAAATCCTAATGGCCGATTGATACATCCTGTTTCGCAAGCCAATCTATTCAAAATTAGATTAATATATTATTAATCCAAATCTGAATTTGAAAATACCAAAAGAAGAGCACCGAGACTTCCAGATCTTTGCTAGCATCGCTATGGACAATCTATGGTTCACAAGAAATAACCTGGAACATGACCATGCAATCCCATCTATATCTACCTATGTTGAATCAGTCCAAAGGATCTTCAAACAGCACACAAGAGCGTGGGTAGAGCAGAAAACCAGTTTGAAGAAAATGAAGAGAGATTAGTTGAAGGCTACCATCTCCTTACTTTTGATGTTGCTACTAGACAACACGGATCTATTCTTGCAACTCTTTGTTGGGGAGCCAATGAGGAACTATTATTTGCAAAAACGGACATCATCAACAAAGTAAGCTCAAATGTAGGTGAAGCATCTACAACTTTAATGGCTATAAAAGAAGCGGAAAGGCTCAAACTGAAAAAAATAATTCTAAAAGGTGATTCACAAGTTACCATCCATGCAATCTCAAATTCCTCTCCAATCCAAAAATGGATCATGAGCCCAATCATTAATGACATCAGATACCATCTTGACTCATGTGCGCACAACTTAGCGCGTTCGGCAGCAACAACGCAAGCCTTTGGTAATATTCTTCTAATCCAAATTCCATCATCATTGTTATTATTCCATAGTGGGAAGGATCCTCCCAACAATATTGTATTGTACTAATTTTCCCGCTTTTAGAACTTATTGTAAGTGTTTCTTATATTAATGTCATGCCACTTGCTCAAAAAAAAAAATCTAAATGATCTTGTTGTCAATGAGTGTCGTGAAAAAAGATTACTTTTAGCCGTTTTCTTGTAAATAAGTTTCATTGTTGTATGAATTAACACAATAAATTGATTATGCTGGCTGCGCATCACGTTCAATCTGTTTTTATTTTTTATTTTTTATTTTCCAACACCTTAGCTTTTGAGAATCCCTTTTGATTACTCAACAAACAAGATTATACTCTTCATTATTTATATTTATGCTTTTTGTGTCATCTGTTACAAACGGACTTGGCTAGATAATTGAGTATAGAAGTCCTTAGTTTTCAGTCTAATCTACACTCAGTCAAGCCAATTTTTATGCCAATAAATGTGGGCTTAAAATGAATGATTTTATGATGGAAGACTATATGCAACATTATTCTACCTTAAAAATTATTCCTGTTTGTGTAAGTATTTTTTTCTACTCTGGAACAATAAATTTTTTCTACCATGATCAGACGTAGAAGTAAAAATATTGATTGTCTCAAAATTGGTAGAAATAAATGGTCTTCATATACATCCATCATATCTGCAAAAATCCTTGACCATTTCAAGAATATTTTCACTACTTCCAATCATGTACCCATGGTAGACCTTGATCATCTTTTTCCAAGAAAAGTAACTGACGATGAAAATACTTTCCTCTATAGAATCCCTTCTAATGAGGAAATCCACCTGGTTGTCAAAAATATTCCTTCCTCTAAAGCTCCTAGTCCTGACGGTTTCACTGGTCTTTTCTATAAAAAATTCTAGGAGATCATCAAGTTTGACCTATTAGCTGCAGTAAAGAGCTTCTTTATTCACGGTAAACTTCTCAAAGAGCTCAATCACACCAATCTGGTTTTGATCCCCAAGGTGAAAAATCCGAATGACGTCAACTAATTTAGGCCTATTAGCCTCTCAAATATTTGCTATAAGATTATAGCAAAAATTCTTGCTAATAGGTTAAAACTATTTTGCCAAATGTCATTTCTCCTTGTCAATCGGCATTCCTACCAAATAGACTCATTCAGGGAACTACTATTCCAGCCCAAGAGATTTTTCATCTTATGAAGAAAAGAAGGACCAGAACTTCCACAATGGCCATTAAAATTGATATGGCCAAAGCCTTTGACTCAATGGAATGGTCTTTCATCTTATATGTCCTTTATAAACTTAGTTTTAACTCCCTATAGATACACTGGATCAAAGAATGCATTTCAATCATATCCTATTCAATTATTATTAATGGATGACCATTCGGTTTCTTCAAACCTACGAGAGGATTGAGACAGGGAGATCCCCTATCTCCCTTTCTTTTCATTTAAAGAACTGAAGTGTTTTCTAGACTCATTTTTCAAAAAGAAAGTCTTGGCTATCTTAAAGGTATAAAATTCTCCAGACGGGGCCCTTCCATTTCACATTTACTCTTTGCTGATGATTTGTTCTTATTTGGGTTGGAAAACACTCAAACTACCCAAGCCTTTGCAGAATGTCTAGACACCTATAATTCCTGGTCAAGCCAAAATATCAATCAACAAAAATCCTCCATTCATTTCAGTGCTCATATTAATCCTAATTCTATTAATGCAGTCAAACCTTAATTTGATTTTAGATTCTCTCCTGCAAACTCTAAATACTTGAGACTGCCTCTCTCAAATGGTGTAGATAAGAAAAAGTTTCTCTCTGACCTTCTCAGAAAAATTCATGGCAAACTCCAAGGTTGGAAGTCAAAAATCTTATCTCAAGCTTCAAAAACTGCTCTGATCAAGTCGGTTGCTAACTCAATCCCCTCTTATGTGATGTCCACCATCCTTCTACTAAAGAATATGGCAAAAAAAATTGATTCATTATTAAGAAGATTCTGGTGCGGGTTTGAAGACAACAAGAATAAAAAATTCACCCCAAAAGCATGGAAAACTATTTGTTTACCAAAATCCATGGGTGGTCTTGGATTGAAATAGACATCACCTTTCAACTCTGCTCTCATATCCAAATATGTTTGGTTATTCTTCAACAACTCTTCTAGCTTATGGAAAGAAGCCTTTTCAAAGAAATACCTGGGGTCTTATTCTTTCTTAAATGTTCCCCCAAAGGCCACGGATTCAAGACTTTGGAAAAGTTTACTAAAACAGAGGGATTTTATTCGATCAAGCACCTATTTTAAGATAAACAATGGAATCTCCACAAGAGTGTGGAGTGATCCTTGGATCCCAACCCTTCCATCCTGTATGCCTTTACCCCATCCAAATAATTCAATTCTGGATCACTCAATGATTGTTTCTAAGCTCATTTTAGAAGAACCTAGGTGTTGGAACACCCTTCTTTTGGATACTCTCTTCTCTGAAAATACTTCTAGAAAGATTCAGAAAATTCCCCTAGCCAATCAAGACTTCTAGTTCCTACCCGATAAGACCATATGGCTAAATCATGCATCTGGGAAATTCTCTGTTAAATCAGCCTATGCCGCTATGGTCCATGAAACTGGTATCTCTTCTAACAACAATCTATCTATTAACTGGAAGAATATCTAGAAGATGAAGTTGCAAGAGAGACTGAAAATGTTTCTCTGGAAAATAATCCATGACGTACTTCCCAAAAAAAAAAACTCAGCAAAGCAATCACACTTGACGAAGAGCAAATCAAATGCCCCTTGTGTAGAACTGAACCTGAAAACCTTACTCATCTTTTTCTAAATTGCATTTTCTCTAGAGTGCTATCGAGAAAATCCAAATGGCCGATTGATACATCCTGTTTCGCAAGCCAATCTATTCAAAATTGGATTAATAATATTATTAATCCAAATCTGAATTTGAAAATACCAAAAGAAGAGCAACGTGACTTCCAGATCTTTGCTAGCATCGCTATGGACAATCTATGGTTCACAAGAAATAAGCTGGAATATGACCATGCAATCCCATCTATATCTACCTCTGTTGAATCAGTCCAAAAGATCTTCAAACAGCACACAAGAGCATGGGTAGAGACAAAAGACCAACTTGAAGAAAATGAAGAGAGATTACCTGAAGGCTACCATCTCCTTACTTTTGATGTTGCTACTAGACAACAGGAATCTATTCTTGCAACTCTTTGTTGGGGAGCCAATGAGGAACTATTATTTTCAAAAACGGACATCATCAGCAAAGTAAGCTCAAATGTAGGTGAAGCATCTGCAGCTTTAATGGCTATAAAAGAAGCGGAAAAGCTCAAACTGGAAAAAAAATAATTCTAAAAGGTGATTCACAAGTTACCATCCACGCAATCTCAAATTCCTCTCCAATTCAAAAATGGATCATGAGCCCAATCATTAATGACATCAGATACCATCTTGACTCATTCAAGGAATGGTAAGAAAAATTCATCGATCAAAAAGTCAATGCGTGCACAACTTAGCGTAATGGGCCACAATAAAGCAAGTCTTTGGTAATATTCCTCTAATCCAAATTCCACCATCATTGCTATTATTCTATAGTGGGAAGGATTCTCCCAACACTATTGTATTGTACTAATTTCCCCGCTTTTAGAACTTATTGTAAGTGTTTTCTTATATTAATGTCATGCCACTTGCTTAAAAAAAAAAAAAAAAAAATCTAAATGATCTTGTTGTCAATGAGTGTTGTGAAAAAAGATTACTTTTAGTCGTCTTCTTGTATATAAGTTTCACTGTTGTATGAATTAACACAATAAATTGATTATGCTGGCTGCGCATCACGTTCAATCTGTTTTTATTTTTTATTTTTTATTTTCCAACACCTTAGCTTTTGAGAATCCCTTTTGATTACTCAACAAACAAGATTATACTCTTCATTATTTATATTTATGCTTTTTGTGTCATCTGTTACAAACTGACTTGGCTAGACAATTGAGTATAGAAGTCCTTAGTTTTCAATCTAATCTACACTCAGTCAAGCCAATTTTTATGCCAATAAATGTGGGGTTAAAATGAATGATTTTATGATGGAAGACTATATGCAACATTATTCTACCTTAAAAATTATTCCTGTTTGTGTAAGTATTTTTTTCTACTCTGGAACACTAAATTTTTTCTACCATGATCAGACATAGAAGTAACAATATTGATTGTCTCAAAATTGGCATAAATCAATGGTCTTCATATACATCCATCATATCTGCAAAACTCCTTGATCATTTCAAGAATATTTTCACTACTTCCAATCATGTACCCATGGTAGACCTTGATCATCTTTTTCCAAGGAAAGTAACTGACAATGAAAATACTTTCCTTTGTATATAATCCCTTCTGATGAGGAAATCCACCTGGTTGTCAAAAATCTTCCTTCCTTTAAAGCGCCTAGTCCTGAAGGTTTCATTGGTCTCTTCTATAAAAAAAATCCTAGGAGATCATCAAGTTTGTTGCAGTAAAGAGCTTCTTTATTCATGGTAAACTTCTCAAAGAGCTCAATCACACCAATCTAGTTTTGATCCCCAAGGTAAAAAATCAGAATGACGTCAACCAATTTAGGCCTATTAGCCTCTCAAATATTTTCTATAAGATTATAGTAAAAATTCTTGCTAATAGGTTAAACTTATTTTGCCAAATATCATTTCTCCTTATCAATCGGCATTCCAACCAAATAGACTCATTCAGAGAAATACTATTCTAGCCCAAGAGATTTTTCATCTTATGAAGAAAAGAAGGACCAGAACTTCCACAATGGTCATTAAAATTGATATGGCCAAAGCCTTTGACTCAATGGAATGGTCTTTCATCTTAGATGTCCTTCATAAACTTAGTTTTAACTCCCTATGGATACACTGGATCAAAGAATGCATTTCAATCGTATCCTATTCAATTATTATTAATGGATGACCATTCGGTTTCTTCAAACCTACGAGAGGATTGAGACAGGGAGATCCCCTATCTCCCTTTCTTTTCATTTAAAGAACTGAAGTGTTTTCTAGACTCATTTTTCAAAAAGAAAGTCTTGGCTATCTTAAAGGTATAAAATTCTCCAGAGGGGGCCCTTCCATTTCACATTTACTCTTTGCTGATGATTTGTTCTTATTTGGGTCGGCAAACACTCAAACTGCCCAAACCTTTGCAGAATGTCTAGACACCTATAATTCCTGGTCAAGCCAAAATATCAATCAACAAAAATCCTCCATTCATTTCAGTGCTCATATTAATCCTGATTCTATTAATGCAGTCAAACCTTAATTTGATTTTAGAGTCTCTCCTCCAAACTCTAAATACTTGGGACTGCCTCCCTCAAATGGTGTAGATAAGAAAAAGTTTCTCTCTGATCTTCTCAGAAAAATTCATGGCAAACTTCAAGGTTGGAAGTCAAAAATCTTATCTCAAGCTTCAAAAACTGCTCTGATCAGGTCAGTTGCTAACTTAATCCCCTCTTATGTGATATCCACCATCCTTCTACCAAAGAATATGGCAAAAAAAATTGATTCATTATTACGAAGATTCTGGTGGGGGTTTGAAGACAACTAGAATAAAAAATTCACCCCAAAAGCATGGAAAACTATTTGTTTACCAAAATTCATGGGTGATCTTGGATTGAAATATACATCACCTTTCAACTCTGCTCTCATAACCAAATATGTTTGGTTATTCCTCAACAACTCTTCCAGCTTATGGAAAGAAGCCTTTTCAAAGAAATACCTGGGGTCTTATTCTTTCTTAAATGTTCCCCCAAAGGCCACGGATTCAAGATTTTGGAAAAGTTTACTAAAACAGAGGGATTTTATTCGATCAAGCACCTATTTTAAGATAAACAACGGAATCTCCACAAGAGTGTGGAGTGATCCTTGGATCCCAACCCTTCCATCCTGTATGCCTTTACCCCATCCAAATAATTCAATTCTGGATCACTCAATGACTGTTTCTGAGCTCATTTTAGAAGAACCTAGGCATTGGAACACCCTTCTTTTAGATACTCTCTTCTCTGAAAATACTTCTAGAAAGATTCAGAAAATTCCTCTAGCCAATCAAGACTTCTAATTCCTACCCGATAAGACCATATGGCTAAATCATGCATCTGGGAAATTCTCTGTTAAATCAGCCTATGCCGCTATGGTCCATGAAACTGGTATCTCTTCTAACAACAATCTATCTATTAACTGGAAGAATATCTAGAAGATGAAGTTGCAAGAGAGACTGAAAATGTTTCTCTGGAAAATAATCCATGACGTACTTCCCAAAAAAAAAAACTCAGCAAAGCAATCACACTTGACGAAGAGCAAATCAAATGCCCCTTGTGTAGAACTGAACCTGAAAACCTTACTCATCTTTTTCTAAATTGCATTTTCTCTAGAGTGCTATCGAGAAAATCCAAATGGCCGATTGATACATCCTGTTTCGCAAGCCAATCTATTCAAAATTGGATTAATAATATTATTAATCCAAATCTGAATTTGAAAATACCAAAAGAAGAGCAACGTGACTTCCAGATCTTTGCTAGCATCGCTATGGACAATCTATGGTTCACAAGAAATAAGCTGGAATATGACCATGCAATCCCATCTATATCTACCTCTGTTGAATCAGTCCAAAAGATCTTCAAACAGCACACAAGAGCATGGGTAGAGACAAAAGACCAACTTGAAGAAAATGAAGAGAGATTACCTGAAGGCTACCATCTCCTTACTTTTGATGTTGCTACTAGACAACAGGAATCTATTCTTGCAACTCTTTGTTGGGGAGCCAATGAGGAATTATTATTTTCAAAAACGGACATCATCAGCAAAGTAAGCTCAAATGTAGGTGAAGCATCTGCAGCTTTAATGGCTATAAAAGAAGCGGAAAAGCTCAAACTGGAAAAAAAATAATTCTAAAAGGTGATTCACAAGTTACCATCCACGCAATCTCAAATTCCTCTCCAATTCAAAAATGGATCATGAGCCCAATTATTAATGACATCAGATACCATCTTGACTCATTCAAGGAATGGAAGATAAGAAAAATTCATCGATCAAAAAATCGATGCGTGCACAACTTAGGGTGATGGGCAGCTACAACGCAAGCTTTTGGTAATATTCCTCTAATCCAAATTCCACCATCATTGCTATTATTCCATAGTGGGAAGGATCCTCCAAACAATATTGTGTTGTACTAACTTCCCCACTTTCAGAACTTATTGTATGTGTTTTCTTATATTAATGTCATGCCACTTGCTTAAAAAAAAAAAAAAGTATTTTTTCTACGTTTTTGCTTCATATTAGTGACTGATGTAACCTTATGTTGTAGCATTACTATGTACACTCATCCTCTTGTATTTCATACCTTCAAGTATGACATCTTTCAGTGCATACCCATTATAGTTTCTAGTTCTAATGTGATGTTTTGAATTTCCTAGTTGTTATCTTGATGTCCACACTGCTTCTATTATTGGTATTTTGATATTTGCAAACCATTTATATTTTCTGACCATTGGGTTCAATATAGTTGCTTTTATTGGTTCCAATATGTACCATTGTCATATGGAGCAACTATTAGCACCCCATGGATGATCCGAGAATCAATAATTGTGATTGTGATCTATAGTGCATGGGTTGAAAGATGGGAGACGCTACCAACCCGTCAGGTATAATACCCGATTTTACACTCGCAAAAGAGGAGCTGCCACATATGAGTTGCAGTAAAATAGACAATACACTCGCATGGAGCTGATTAAATATATTTATTTTCTATCATTTCTTCCCTTCTCTCTCTCCCTCCCTCGTCGCTCTCTCTCTAAAATACTCTCTCTCCTTTGAAATACTCTCTCCTTCGAAACCCCACTCTCTCCCTCCCTTTTCTCCGATTGTTGCTCTCTCTCTCTCTCTCTCTCTCTCTCAAGCCCTCAATACTCCTGTCTTCACGCAGGCATTTGATGTCTCACTGTCCAAAGTTTCCATCAAAGTGGTTCTTCCATTGGAGAAAGATATAAGTAGGTGAGACTCGACAATTTTTTTCGGGTTCATGAGTTATCTTAGCAGATCAAAACACAACCCGGTTTTTTTTTTTTTTTTATGAGGATTAGGGAAAGCTACATGAGGCATGCAGACAGAGCCTTTTCTGTTTTCTTCTGTTCTTTTTTTTTTCTTGTTTTTCTAATGGGTTGAACGAGAGAGATTTTGAGTGCTCTGTATAGAGAGAAATTTTGTATTTAATTTGATATTTCTATGTTTTCGGGTTCATGAGTTATCTTAGTAGATCAAAACACAACCCGGTTTTCTTTTTATGAGGATCAGGGAAAGCTACATAGAGGCATGCAGACAGAGACTTTTATGTTTTCTTTTGTTCTTTCTTCTTCTTCTTTTCTTGTTTTTCTAATGGGTTAAGCGAGAGAGATTTTGAGTGCTCTATATAGAGAGAAATTTTGTATTTAATTTGATATTTCTCTGTTCTTGATTCAATCTTGAGTATTCCTTTTTTCCTTTACCGGTTAAGCTACTTACATGTGTGATATTTCTTTGTTAAAAATTGTAATTGGTTGCATTTGATTAATAAAAAAACTATAGAATAATGTAAGTTATTCAGCAATAAACATGAATCTTTTCTAGTTTACCAGATCCAAATCAAGAAACGATTAGCTTGAGAAAAGTGGAAGGGGGCATTGCAGCTATTTTGAAGTTCAGTGGAAGAGCTTAAGAAGATATTGTCAAAAGAGAAGAGCGATGGGTTCATTCCAGGGGAGAGAGGCGTTGGGGAGAGGGGAGAGAAATGATTCAATAAACTAGACCACACTATAAAATGCATAAGTCTCGTATATGTTTAGATTTTATTGGTTGGTGTAAAGTAGGGAATGTCACCTGACAGGTCTGAAGGTTTTCTCTTGAAAGATATATTTATCAAGACACTGTATTGTGAATCCCTTAATAGTACATTAAGAGCAGGGACAATAACATTTTTGGGACCATGTTGTTAAGTGAAACTGCATGGAAACAATTTAAGACCTCAAGATGCCCCAAGTATGATATGCTTTGCAACATTTTTGGGACGTCAGTTGCCACTGGAGCACTACATCATGCATCAATGTAAGAGCCCCCAACCAGTGATGACGAGCGGCGGCTTGAGGAGGAGTTACGACACCAGGGCCTCGGGATTGCCCATTGATGTGGATGAGATGGACGTGTCCAAGGACACAATCATCTAACATTCGCATCATCGGCTTGTTGCTCATGTCAGTGACAAAGGGGGGGGGGCCTCCATGTAAGTGCCACCAGAAATTAGCAACTGCCTTCATCAGCTCACTGGTATTGCTGCAATGAGGGAGAAGTGCTATGAGGATAGGTTAAGGGACAATGTCTATGAAGCACAGCAAAGGCGATACCAGCAGTGAGTCTGATGCCAATTATGATCGCTACACTCAATATATCCGATTGCTATGTGAGTTCAAACGATTACTTGATCATAATGTTCAGAGAGGCTTCCTTCCATTGTCTAATGGTCACAGGAGTGGGTGGGCTTAGAGTTTGACTTGAGTTGCCAGATGAGGCCATTGTTCCATCATGTGTTCAGTTGAGTATTTGATGCTTATCAATATGAGCAATAAGCATGATATTATTTGAATTTATTTCGAACTTAATGGTAGTTGTTAAACAATATTTTACGCTTATGGTTTTACCCTATTTGGATGACTTTAATAAGTTGAAATACAATTGTGTGCTATGTTTACCCATTTCCAAGCTAACAATTTTTTATTTATCTTAAATATTTTTTCATCTGTATGTATAGAGTGTGTTGTTATATTATGCCATTTTTAATTTTATCATTGTTAGATTCTCATTGGTATTTTAATATCTCACCAAATTTTGTATATTCAAAGGTATAGGATTATCTTATTGAGTCGGTGGTGGCAAACATAGTTCAACACAATAGTAGGCAATAATTTCCTAAAATAGGAATAGGAAACATTGGATTTATATTCAATGGACGAATTTTTATTGACTTATTCTAGCATTTTTGCAACCACAGTCTCGAAAGAAGGTTATGGAGAATGGACAATGACAATCGGTCAAATGAAATAATGTTCATGGAAGGGAACAACGACAACAAAGAGACCATCTTTGATACTATTGCATTCTACAANTTAGAAAGTTGTTTCAGTTTTCTATATTTTCTTCAATCAATAGACTGCAATATATATACATGTACAAGATCAGATTACGATTCTATCAATCAAAAGAATCATAGAGGATCTCAACTAATTCCCTTAAATGAAGGGATTACAAATTCCTGAATATATGCAGTAAAGATTATCTCCAATTTAAAGCCAATCTAATCCTAACAAATCTCAACAAATCTTCAACAAATCTTAACAATGAAGCACAGCAAAGGCGATACCAGCAGTGAGTCTGATGCCAATTATGATCGCTACACTCAATATATCCGATTGCTAGAATCAATGACACCTCCACTGCCTGCAACCCAATTTCTATGTGAGTTCAAACGATTACTTGATCATAATGTTCAGAGAGGCTTCCTTCCATTGTATATTTTTTCATGAGTTCAACCCATTTCCAAGCTAACAATTTTTTATTTATCTTAAATATTTTTTCATCTGTATGTATAGAGTGTGTTGTTATATTATGCCATTTTTAATTTTATCATTGTTAGATTCTCATTGGTATTTTAATATCTCACCAAATTTTGTATATTCAAAGGTATAGGATTATCTTATTGAGTCGGTGGTGGCAAACATAGTTCAACACAATAGTAGGCAATAATTTCCTAAAATAGGAATAGGAAACATTGGATTTATATTCAATGGACGAATTTTTATTGACTTATTCTAGCATTTTTGCAACCACAGTCTCGAAAGAAGGTTATGGAGAATGGACAATGACAATCGGTCAAATGAAATAATGTTCATGGAAGGGAACAACGACAACAAAGAGACCATCTTTGATACTATTGCATTCTACACAGATGAGGGATCGGGATTGTATAGTTCTAGTGGCGATGAAACACAATTTCATGAGATGTCCCTCATCACCCTAATTTTGCTCGCATGTTATTATTCGAGAGGGAAAATTAGAATGCCGCAACACAACATAGATTTACGCAGAAATCAATATATTATTGAAATATTGAATGGACATCTACAAAATTGTAGATTTATTTGAAATGGAGGCCGAGGCATTTCGCATTTTATGCTACATGTTACGGGGATAACATATTATGGAATCTACACGAGGGGTGGTAGTGGAGGAATCGGTGGGTATGTATTGTCTTTTGGTGGGCCATGCATAGGGACAATGCATTTTAGGGAACCGGTTTCAACATTCAAGTAAAACCATTAATCGACAGGTCAAGACAATGATGCGGGCACTATGTCAACTTGGGAGACAGTTGATTAATTACACCAACACACACAACTGGGGCGTATCCTTATATTGCAGGTAACTCCCAACATCATCCCTAGTTTGAGGTAATTATTATCTAGTAAGATATTATTTCATTGGTAATGCTTTAAGTACTTTCAGGGCGAGATTATAATATAAGTAATTGATTGACATACGCAATACAATATTATCGATATAAAGTTTACGTTTGTTTACACGGGGTGGGAGGGAACAACTTATGATACTCGTGTCTTCCTCGATGCCTTGAGTCAAAAGGGGAACTGTCCATTGTCTCCTGAAGGTAAATATTATACATTATTTAATTGGGGCAAAAAATTGTTTCGCTTCGAGTGGTAATGTTATTTATTTGGTAATGAACCCACTTTATGGTTGAAGTATGTTTGGGTTATTATTATCTAGTTGATTCGACTTTTTCATGCACTGTTGGATTTATGCTCTCATATCCCAAAGAAATGTATCACAAATTTGATCGTAATAAAGTGCATTTATAGGAGATATAAAAACTATTTCAATTATCGTATTATTTCCTTCGAAATGTTATTGATCACACATTTAGTGTATTGAAAGAACAATTTCAAGTTTTGACCTCAATGCCTTGATACTCAGCAGTTAGGCAAGGGTTGATCATTATTGCATGTTGTGTCATGTATATAACTTTATTAGAACGGTGACTACCAATGATGAGTTATTCCAAAGATTGAACAATGTGAATACCCCTCGAAATAGACCTGGGGTTGATGAGGTCGCCAAATCTTCTCGTGTTCCAGGCATGTCTAGTGAATCAACCCAAATTATGGCTGCAGTCATGGATGGAATTGCAATACCCATATGAGCAAATAGGAGTGAGCATTAAACGTATATTCTTATTCATAATTGATAATTATTGAGAATTTTTTATGGTTGCAATAGTGTATTTTTTATTGATAAATATAAACATTTTTCAAGATATAATTGATAATTAAAATGATGGTTTTTTTTTATAACTGATATTATTTTTTTAGTTTAGAATTAAATAAATTTGAAAAAAAATAATGCCGTGAAGTTTGCAAGCTATAACCGATAATTATAATTGTGTATTTTTTTATATTGATAATTGATATTATTCTTTTATTTTTGAATTAAATAAATTTGGAAAAAAAAAGTTGGAAATTTTCTAAGGTATATTCGATAATTAAAATGGTATATATATATATTTTTTTTATAATTGATGGTATCTTGGGATTTTTGAATTAAATAAATTTGGAAAAAAATGAAGTAGGGAATTTTCTGAGGTATAATCATCGATAATTAGAATGATGTATTTGATATTGATAATTTATAATTTGGGGAATTTCTAATTAAATAAATTTGGGAAAAAATAATGTATGGAATTTTTCAAGTTATAATCTATAATTAGAAATGTGTATTTTATATTGATAATTGATAGGAATTTTCGAATTAAGAAAATTTCTGAAAAAAAAAATAACTACACTTTTCCAAGCTTTAATTTATAATTAGAATTGTGTATTTTTTTCACAATTCAATAATTTGGAATTTTTTGAATTAAATAAGTCTAGGAAAAAATAAAGTTGGGAAGTTTCCAATCTATAACTGGTCATTAGAAAAATGTATATTCACTACAAGAAAAATGGATTTTTGCGACCAATTTATTGCAACCAACAGACTGAATTAGTCGCAAATACAGACTATTTGCGACTAATTCAGTCTGTTGGTTGCAATAAATTGATCGCAAAAGCCTGTTTTTCTTGTAGTGATTTTATATTAATAATTGATAATTCTTGGGATTTCCAAATTAAATAAATTTAAAAAAAATAAACTTGAGAATTTTCCATTTTAATATGTTTGGGGATTTTCAATTAATAATTGATCATTGCTAATAGAAAATATATACATAAATATTAATCAAACATTACCGTGAAATCTCTCTCCCAAACAACTCCAGATTCCCTTGTTTGCGCAAAAAGACTTTTGTGGACAACATCTCCTCCGTCGATCTGAGATTTTTTGGTTTGAGCTGCCTATTTCGTTAAGGAAAATGAATTTTTTTTTTTTTTGAGTGTTTTTTATTTAGTGATTAAAAAAGAATTGTTTTATAATATTATGAATTTTTTTTTTTAAATATTTAAAAGTGTTAAAAATGATGTAAAATTATTAAACAACACTTTCTTAAACACTAAATTAAAAAAAATTAAAATAAAAAATTGGAGTGGGAGCTTCAAAGGGATCCCTAGCATTACCCTTTCGTTAAATATCGTGCCTATTTCATTAGGTCCAGTTTGGATACAAGAAGTATTTTATCTCATTTCATTATTATAACTTTTTCAAATTTTTAGATAAAATATAATAAATAATTCAATTTTTTCAAATTTCAAAACAATAATAATATTAAAAAATAATATTCTAATATTATTTTATTCAACTTTCATATCAACTCATCTAATCTCAACTCACTATACAAACGACACCTAAATATTTTACCTTTTCGACTATATATTGTGTTTTTCATGCCTATTTCATTAATTTTACTAAGAAATTTTATAACCATTTTATTAGATTTTTTGGAATATCAAGCAGGATTCTACGTGATTCGGAGTTGTTTATTTTTTAAGGGTTGATTTTAGAGATGTTATAGGTTGGTTATGTAACGGCCCGTTCTTGTGATGGAACTTTTTAGAAAATCGATTTTAGAAAAGAAAATGGGAGTTATTGATCCTTTTAAAATTTTTACTTCCATACCCAAGGTGCAAGACTCTATATTATAAAATAAATGTACTTTGAGAATAAAATAGGTTTACAACGAAAAACATCAACCTTAAAATAAAAAGGCCTCTCATACATTTAAAACTCTCATGTCTAGATTTCTGTACTCTTCCCCTTGGGCCGTGTCTGTCCTAACGCTTTCTGCTCATTTAGTTCCTGTGAGGGGAGGGACATACATAAAAATTAAAATAAGTCAAATACTCAGTAAGCATTACTTTATACAGTTAAAATATACTAACATAGGTTTTCATTCATGCATTCATCACTCCATGTGTACCTTATGTACATAAGACATACATTCATTTTGAAAACATCATCAGGCAGGATTTTTCTTAAAAAAGGTTTTCTTTTCGTAAAACATTTCTCCCATCAATGCCTTCATTTCTTAAAGAGCTTAATGTATTCATACATTCTTTCTTATCACTTTCTTTTGGCCGATACATATTATTAAGCTCTGTGTGTTGGGGTTAGCGGTCTTCCTTTGGACCTGGATTTCGCCCGTGGCCACAGGTTGGGAATCACTTTCATTCAGTCATGGCCGTTACGTATTTTTATACATTAAAATATTCCTTTTCTTTCAGTCCTTTCTTTCTTTCAGTCAGTCCTTTTCATTTATCAGTCCATTAATAGAAAAACGTTATTTAAAAGTATGAGCTTAAACATCATCTTTCATAACATCCATAAAGCATTAGCTCATAGGGACATTTTAAAACACTTTTTTCGCATCATTTAAAACATCGCTTAAAACATAAAGCATAAGCTTCATGTCTCATTTCATGAAAATACATACAATACATACTACGTATAGTCATCCATTCACATGCATACACTTAATATTTTGGTCGCATAAAAAGAGGCTGTCAAGAAGGGCCATACGTACGTATACCTTTAAACACTTAGCATGCTTTTCATAAAACATCATTTCATTTCATTTTGTAAAGCATCGTAAAGATAAACATTTCTTTTCTCATATCATTTAGAAAACACTAGAAGAGTATAAACATAATACTTACCTGAACTCCATGCTACTTTCATATCATGCAGTCCATTCATGTGCGTGTCAGATGGCAACTTACATGTATACACATAACTTTGATGTCATTTTCTATCTAGTGCATAAGCAACTTAAACTATAAATAGAACTACACTTCACTTGGAATACTCTCCTTTCATCCTTGGGCTCTTACGTGCCCTTTATTAAGTTAAAATTTTTGGGGATCCACTTACGGTCACTACCTCTTCCAAACTAAACTTTCTACTTCGAGTGTTTATTCACTAGAGTGAACCTCATGATTCACCTTAGGGTTAAGATACTAAAACTTTCATCTTATTCTTCTTATTAACCTCATCTAGATGCATGACTCAGACCGATTAAGTCACGCGCCCCAATCCTAGACCATACACACGTCACTTCTTACATTCGACCTTACGCTTCCTCTTCGTCGCCATCATTCTCATCCATGCATGTCACATCACTCTAAGCTAACTCTGAAGCTCAAATATCATATACCCATGCTTAGGACAGATTAACCATTACATATGGTAAATTCGTCTGGCACACATGTCTCACCAGATACACATGTACCCTACTTCCTTATCACTTAAGATCAACATATAACACGTTGATCACCTGCATGTGTAATATACTCCGATAACAATATTCTCTTAACCCGGCTAGCATGACTCTTCATGCTACATGTCCCTCTTGACAGTTCATTCCAGCACTTAACACGACAAGACTCCATTCATAACTACACCTTACGTCACGTCACCTGACATCCCGTTACATCATTTCTACGTCAACTCCTAACTCATCATGAGTACAGTCCCTCATGTGCTCCTATCACATCATGACATCTTGTCATGTTCCCACTACGTCGCTCTTACACTAACTCCTCACTCATCACAAGCATGACTTTTTGTTTAACCATGTCACTTCGTAACATTCTCCTGTCATGCTTCCGCTGTGCCACTCTTACACTATTCTGTCACTTCATACATACTCTCAGCCATAAGTCAACTACACGGTGACACCTATCACCTTAGACTACATGCCACATCACAGCTACTTCTGGACACTGTTCCATAGTTTCCAACACTATTCATCAAGCTCTATACTCATCAACTACGCAACCATCCTTATATTCGTGACACACCACACGGTGAATGACTTCACCTCATGAAGTACACTCCACGTGTACTCCTTTCAAACAAGCTACGCCACATCACCACTACGGCATACATGCCATATGGTGCATCACTGCAGCTCATGGAGTACATCTCACGTGTACTCCATTCACATTCCACACTATGCCAAAAGGGTATATTTCACGTATACTCTCCTTATCTCACACAACGCCACATACTTCACAACCACACTTCACAGCACACTTCCTAACTACGCCCAACACTTCAAATACACAGCACATCACATCACATCATCACACTATACAACGAACTCCACAAATACTAACAGCACAGTCCACAATCTAACCAACCAACTAATATAATAACGAGGATAAAGGAAATAGAGTTATACCATCGACAGGATAACCCATGCATTGCTCACTGTCCAACATGGCCAGTAGCGTCAAAAGCCACTAGCTTGGGCAGTAGCGGTCAGTACCGTGACCTTACAACGGGACTATCTCAAGGACCGGATTTAGGATTTTAGTGGGTAAATCTGGGCTATGTGAGGGTGGCCGACATGGTGGGGAGTCCGTAAGTGGCGGTTAGCCATTTACAGTGGCTATCCACCATGTATAATGGTTGTTTGGGCATTTGGATAGCTAAGTGTGGTCTTAGAAGGGCTCATGGTGGCTAAGGACTATGGCCAGGCATGGAAGGGCTGAGGGAGGTGCGGTGGAGCTTGTGGTGGTGTTGAGGTGGCGGCACGGTGGCTAGAGGCAGTGGATTTGGGTCGTGCGTGAGAGAGAGCCCTTCAGAGAGGGGGCGTGTGTAGGGAGGCTAGGTGTCTCGGCTGGGCATGAGAGTGGCTAAGGGAGGTCGTCGGTGGGAGGAGAAGCTTCTGGTGGTGGTGTGGTGGCCATGGGTGGCGGACCTCAGCCGTGGGTATGGTGAACCCGTGGATTTCATGCGTAGCCTAAAGAAGAGCTATGGGCTTCGGGTCAAGGGGAGGAGGAAGGGGGTGGTCAGGGAAGACTCGTGGTGGTGCTAGGTGGTGGCAATGGTTGACGATGGCGGTGCTAGGAGGGAGAAACCGTGCGGGTAAAATGGGTTGCTCACGTGAGAGGAGAGGGAGCTGTCGTGGGGGCTTTGACAATGGATATGCTCGCCAGCGTGAGGAGGAGCTGCCGGTGGTGGTGCGGTGTCACCGTTGGTGGCGCACAGCGACACTGGGTGGCTTGAAGGAGAGGATCGGGTGAGGGGGAGGGTGAACCCGCATGAGCTAAGGGAGAGGAGAGAGAGAGAGAGAGAGGGAAGGGAAAAGTGAGGGAGCTAGGGTTTTAATCTCAACCCTTCATATTGAGATCTTCAAGACGATCTAACAGCGTACTTTAAATACTGATTTGAAAATGTGTAAACATTAACTTAACTAAAAGCACTAAGAGGAATTAAAATAGAATATTATTTAAACTAAACTTTAGTTTATAAAATAATATTCCTTTATCATTAATAAAATGATGAAGTCTTACTTAATATCTTTAAGAGAATAAAATCATCTAATTAATTAGAGTTTTGAACATAATTTAAATCCCATAATATTTTAAATAACTGAAATCATTTAGATAAAATGATTTTCTAGAATTATAATATTTTTGGAGCACTTCAAAAATATTATAATTGTCTTACTTAAAATCAGGTTTGGTTCAATAATATTGGAAATACCCCATATAAATATTTTAGAACATTTAAAATATTCGAGGGCTTTAAAACACTAGACTTACTTTAAAATCAACCACTATATTTAAAAACACGGCTTCAGTATTTAAAACGGGTAGACGAGACTCATGACCAACCAAGAGAGAGATGAGCGGTTTGTTACAGGTTAGTAGTGGGTCGTGTGTGGCTTAGAGTTTGGATTATTTTTAAGGATTTCTATAGCCGATATTGATGAGGAATCTATTGTACCAATTAATGCAAAAAGCCACCTTTAATATGGACTATTGTTAGAACCTATTAATGCACCAACCAAAATGGTAAATGCATATAAGTTGTCAACAAGGAGAAATGGAGGTTGCTCTACCATTTCAAGGCCTATACAAATAGCGGATGACAATATTGAACAAAGTGTGTCCGTCAATGTCGAGAGATCTCTAGATAAGAAAGTTGAAAAAGAAAATGAGAGAAAAATGAAATGCAAATAATCTTCACAAGTGTGTCTAACAAGGTCTTAAGTCACATGAAAAGTGATCGAAAGATATCAATGACGGAGAGATGGTAAGCAGTAAGTATGACTAAATTAATTATGCAAGCAGTAAGTAGATATTATGCAAGCATGTTGCTGAATTGACTTAAATTTACGATATTTTATGCTAAAATATTGCATTAATATTAGGTTATTATTAGATAGGTTGCTGATTTTTATTTATTTACATTATGCTTTGAGCATAAACTATTGTAGATAGCTGATTGTACATTAACAAGATGTATAGATTGTAGTTTTGTAGTCACCTATGGTTCAGCTTGTTGACTTCGAAAACTTTTTGATGCTTTGTGCATGTCAAATACCAAAAAGTTACCTAAAATGTTACCTAAATGAATGTGCTTGATCTTCATAATTGTTTTCCTACCTTATAATTCCATTACTCTGAGCCTTGGACATGATGAAATCATTGAGCTAGACCCAATTAACCTCGTGCTCGCACTACTTTATAGTTGGGCTTATAGCCCACTTGACATAATCCAATTAAAGATTGTCCAGGTCGTGTAATTGAAGAAGCGCTTTCAAAGATAAATTTTGTTATATACAGTCATTTTTACGTATTTTTTATATATTATATTGATGTAATTGGCAAAAAAGATTATTTCATATTAAGAAAATGTGATGAAGTCAATCACATTAATAGAGCGTGTGACGGTACGCAAAAGTGACTGTATAATATTTTATTCAAAGATATTGCACCCCTTATATCATATATCTTTTCTTATCAATTTTCTCGATCTAAAAATTATATTGTATCAAATACTATAAAAATAGTTGTGTGCCGCAGGATGTGCAGAAAGAATTTAAGGCTGTTAATTGACTGCATTATTAATTGACTGTATTATTAAAATAATTGATTGTATCATTAACAGGTTGTATTGTAAATTCGGTTGTGCTCGCACTACGGTGGGAGATGGAGTATTCACCATCAATCTGACTTGACTTCTGTGCTCAGTGGCGGTGGTCGTAGTTTGTCGAAATTCGGTCGGCATTGGTGGGTAGTTTCTTTCTTTCTTTCTTTTTCTTTTTCTTTTTCTTTTTTGAAGTTTTTTTTTATAAACTTGTGTTTTTGAGTATGTATGGATGCTTATTCATGAAAACATTGATACGATTATGAATAATAATTTGTGTCCGCGGGTTATGTTCGTATCATGTCAAGTTATAATGGATTATATGACTCAATTTGAATATGAACCCTTTTAATTATCCTAAAACCTTGACACGATCTATATAAATAATAGATTACACAAGACTTATATAATTCGTTTAATAATTATTTTTTTTTGGATTAACCTAGACATAATCCATTTAACTCCATTTAATCCATTTCAACTCATTTAACCCGTGTCATATAAATAGATTAAGCTGACTCGTATATTTATTTTTTATCGAATTAATATAATTATATATATATATAACAATGATAACTATATGAATCGTTTATAATTACATCTGGATCCATGATAAAATATTTTATGGTCAATATCCAAACCAATGATATATAAGAAAATTAATATTTTCAAAAAATAAAATTATAGATCAAAGTTTTATAGTTTGAGATAGTAAATAGTCAAATATTAACATTAATATTACATCACAACAATAATGAAGACATATAAAATAAATATTTATGAAATTTGAAAATAGAATTTATTTGTATTATACAAATTGATTGCAACTTTCGCAAGTTGACTCGTAATTGACCTGTTTATTAATCGTATCTTATCAGATTAATCCGTTTTGACCCAAATTCATTTATATCAAATTCAAACACTATTATTTCACATCGTGCTCATGCCAAATTCATTAGTCTTATCATAGACACTCCTAAATATGACAACCTTTGGTTGGAGAGAACTAAAGTAGCTTTTACATCTTATTTGTTTTAAGATTAATTCTTGTTAGCTATATTCTATATTTTTTTAATTATGTTCATAACTTGATTTTACAGTTGTTTGGACGTGACTTTTTCCTATTACTAATTTTATTAAATTAGATTAAGAAGAAAAATAAAGCAAAATATTGTAGAGGAAAAAAGATGAAGTGATATAAACCTTTAAAACTTCAAATTTCTTAACGTTTGTTGATATTATTTTTTAAACTATTTTAAATTTATGATTAACTATTTAACATAAAAAACTAAATCCCATATAAGAATCTTAGTAAAGTTATATATGTAGTCAAATATATATCTCTCGAACAATGGCCGACTTATCTGAACTTGTATGCTTTTAGCTTTTGACTATTATTCACTCTACAGGTCATGAAGTGCCATAAAGTCAGCTGGTTGGAATGCTGACGGGATGCCATTGGTTGGTCAATTGACCTTTGTTTCCTTTATTTTGAAGTTAAAAAGAGACCAATTAGATATGTGGGAGTTTAAGGAGTACACGCCATTCGGTTTGGATTGGAAATTTATTTTATTTTATTATTATAATTTTTTAAATTTTTTATATAAAATATAATAATTAATTTAAAATTTGTAATTTTTAAAATAATAATAATATTAAAAAATAATATTTTATTTAACTCATTAAAAATCATTTTAATTCATATCTAATCCAAACGAATTTTTTCTTTTTTTTGACAGTTGAAGTAATGATGAAAGTTATGGGTTGAAAAAGAAAATTTACATTCACCCTATATGAGCCCCACGACGACCGATTACTATGATTGCATAATGTGACACAATTATGACCGGCTTAACTTAAAAGTTACTAAGTAATATTATAAAGCTTGTTGCATAATCCAAGTGTAAGCTATTATTCTTTGTCCATTTGTAAACACATAGAGTCGAGCAGAAAATGGATAACAAAATTTTATATTATATATATATTTTTAATTTTTTGTTTTATAATTGAGAATATTTTAGTCATAAAAAAATTATATAAAAACAAATTTATAAACTAACATGATTTAATGTAATATATCAGATTGTAAAGTTATTTTTATTATAAAGTAGATCTAACGAATCACATAAAATCATGTCAGTTTATAAATTTATTTTTATATAATCTCTTTGTGTTTTTACTAATTCTCTTCATAATTTATATTGCACCTCTCCATTCATTGTCCTTTCATTAGATATATATATATATATATGTATGTATGTATGTATATATTACTTTTGAAAGTTAAATCTATTGCTTTCTCGGCATCATCAACGTCTACTTTGCCTTGATCATTCGCTTCACCTAAATCTTTTAGCCTTGAACCATGCTAGCATTTGCAAGACAATTCTCATCATCTTTTCAAAGTAAAGATTGCTTTCCTCTATTCACGGATCACACGGCCATTATGATCTTCCTCGATCGGCCATCAATTTTTCTTCACTTACAATGAATTATCCGAAAACCTTACACGAAGAATTAGTGATCATGACCACCATCGACGTACGTACAGCAAATATATATATCGCACTCCAACACACCCACTCCATAATGCATGCATGGGTGACTCTTCATCATTTGACTCGTCTACAAAGAGTACTCTTCTCTTAGCGCATGCAAGCCAACCTTTGAGTGCTTTAGAATGGTACTTGTTAGGTGGCTCTTCTTTTTTTGTTAAAAACCATTAAAGTACTGAATCAAATTACATGACAATTTCTTCCTAGTTTTTCCTTTGTACTATAATCGATATTATTAATTATGATAAGAAAATTATTTATTTGTTGTCAGTTATTTCTTACGAAAATTATTATTATTTTTATTAAAATCAGTCCGTTCTCATCATAAATAATTATTTTTATTATAAATAACTTGACTCTTGTAGTGAATGCATATATGTTATGAAGACGAGTAAATTTATTCAGCATTCATTTTTTCATCATCTCATTATGTGATATTAGATGATAGGTTTATAAGTATAGTCTCTAATCATCTAATACTACATCATAGAATGATGAAAAGATGATGAAAATTTAGATAATAAGTAGCATTACTTTATAAAAACTAGGGATAATTATTTGTTTGTATTCTTTACGTACAGCTTGTGATCCTTTGACAGATCCGCCGCCTGTGTATATTTGAGCTTGTAATATTACATGGTTTCATATGATGTGAGCTGTATTATTCAGTGAATGGCTTTGTGATTGGTCTGTCATCTAATTGGCCTTGGGGATCGAAGTCTTGTCTTTATTTTCTTTGTCTGTCCATATTTCTAAGAAAAATAGTTAGAACTCTTAACTTTCTAATGGAATATCCTCCGTTTTTTCCAATACTGTTATGCCTCTCTCTAATTCTTATCATGTCGTTGTTCATTGCGTGAATCTTGTTCTTGTTTTAACAGGAACACAATATCACAACAATATTATTTGATTTGAAATACAAATTTTAAGATTTGAATTTTAGAAATTAAATATTATTATTTAAATGACTTAGATAGTGTGCTCTACCTATCGGTTTGAAAGTAAAATAAATAATTAAATAAATATAATGAATTTATCTTAGTCTTGAATATGGATGAAGAGATTTGGTTTCGCATAACACCATGATTGCAGGATATAATTAAACAAATGACGATTTGTTGAAAGCTAAAGATATAATACAAAATTCTCATATCATTTCATTATTACAATTTTTTCAAATCTCTATATAAAATATAATATACAATTTAACTTTTTTAAATTCTAATTCAACTTTTTCAAATATCAAAACAATAATAATATTAAAAAATAATATTTTAAACTTTCATCTAAAACAAAAAATTCTTATCTCACTTCCCAAACATGTCTGACTTGTTTTATGAATCCCTCTTTTTAGAAATAAATATTGAATGATAATAGTCGTTTGGATTGAGAAACACTCTCAACCTATCTCATCTCATTATTATAATTTTTTAAAATTCACACATAAAAATATAATAAAAAATTTAACTTTTTCAAATATCAAAATAATAATAATAATATTAAAAAATAATATTCTAATAATATTTTATTCAACTTTTATCTTTCATCTAAAGCTATCTTATCTCACTATTCAACAACACCTATGAGACTTTTAGGGATTTATTTGAGATATTTGGTCACACTTTGAGATTTTCTTTTGTTCCACAAAAATCCTTTTAGCGAATTATTATATGATTCATTCTTGACAACAATAACAAAACTAAACTTTTTTTTAGTGAAATACTTAAAAGTCGAATAATGATGTTTTTTTATTTTTTATTTTGTCATTTTTAATCATATAAGTTGATTTGACGTATTTTAAATAATTTTATAAGTAAAATAATTTTATAATATATTAATATATATAATAAAATATGACAAATTAAGTTATGTGGTTAGAATCACAAAACTTAAAATAAAAACTTATATTATGACAAGCATGTTTAGAAACATAAGGGCCCCCAAGTCCTAAGTTCTGTTGTTATGAACAATGATGTTAGGCATCAACGTGGGTCCCATTTCTGCAACAACAAACACCAGTAGAAAGTGTAAAAGGAAAAAACAAAAAGAAAAAGAAAAAGAAAAAACTGTGTCATCATCATCGGCCAAAGAGGCAAAGACCAATCCCCACCCCCGAAAAGAATCCCCAGAATAACACGTGGCATTGACCAAGCACTATCCCTTACGAAACTCTTAGCCACGTGTGAATATGAGAACGCAGGGAGCAGCCGGGCTCGGTGAGAATAGTTACACCCAAGACATCTCTCTCCCTCTCTCTTTCGAGGATCTTTTCCGGAGGCAGAGCTTTGTTATGGCCGCCTGAAGCCCAGAGCTGCTGCTGCTTCTGCTTCTTCTTCTTCTTCTCCTCTGTCCCTCTGGATATCTTGAAATATCGGTCATACAAAGGTTAACTAGGTTTGGAGTCTGTTTCCGTTTCTCTTCCGTTATATCTCTCTTTGTTTTGCTTTTCATTCTATTTGTTTCTGAACGATTCTTTCGTCTAGGAACACAGATACTAAAGTCTCTTTCTTTTTACTTGATCTCGTGGGGTGACGTTCTTTTGGTAGGTTTTTATTTTACCTCTAATTATTTACTTCTGAGTTTTGATTGTATTCATTTAGTTCCGAAATATTCTTTTTGTTTTTGCCTTTTGATTTGTGTGAGTTTGTGTAACTGTCAGAGTTGGATTGAAGGAAAGCTACCTGATGGAACATCTAAAATATTGTGCGCAAGATCGCTTCTTGATCACTAGCTTAATTAGTTTTTGAACCTTTTCACTCATCAAAAAGAAGAAAATGATTTCCTGGGCGATTTCTACTAATCCCATCTTCCTGCGCAAAAGCAAAAAAAAAGTATTTCCTTTCAACTGTTGTGAAATGCTTCAGGAGTAGAATTAAGAATTGCTGTTCTTTTACTTTCTTTTCTTTTTTATGCTGTCTGTTCTGAAAACGGGTTTACAAGTTGCCTGGGAATTTCGACATGGAAATCTTATGCTTTGGGTTATTACTATACATTGTCTATTGCTAAACAAACTATTTGAGTCCTGGGTTTAAGCTATAATTGTAAGATGTTCCATATCTTTGTGTTTTTGCAGACATTTGTATTCTGATTTAGCAAGCGATTTGTCATAATTTTGGGTCTCTCTGACTTGGATTATTGTGTGTATGGCAGGACGGGGATTTTGAGGATGGCCAATAACGAAGAGACAGGTAGCCCACGTTGGAGTGCTTCATTCTTCATGCAGACAACGGAAGATGTTGCGAGAGCTGTTGCTGCTGCAGCTGCTGCTGCCACCGGCAATCGTTCCCAACGTCCATCTGCGGTATTTTCATCTAAAGAGGATAACGGCGGTAGCCCAATTCAAAAAATGCAGCGTCAAGTTACTAGAGTGCTAAAAGGATTCTCGCAACCTCCCGAAGTCAAAAGCGCAAGTTACAATCCAGAAATTCTGACTAGCCAAAAGCGTCAATGGACAAGCTTTCAGTCACAATACTTGGTATGCTATTTTGAGTTTTTGGTTAGTGGACTGGATGCTCATGCTAGAAATTGGTCTCAATGGAGGAAAAACTGAAAGCTCTTTGAGTTTGGTTTTTTTTTAATTTAATTTTATCTAATTATAGGGTAAGGTGATGGTGTGTTTACTGTTTGTGCTCGGAAACGTTTATCACAATGCATTTATTGTAGTGTTTCTATAACATTTTTCTTCTTCAAGCGTGCAGGGTCATAAGTCTTTAATGGAACCAACAAGGCTTTTTGAGAGCATGGTAGTTGTAGGGCTTCATCCTAACTGTGATAGCCAAGCACTTTATAGGCAATACATTGCCAGGAAGCATAAAGGTTCTGGAAGATTGCGAAGTGCACTAAGTTGTCAGAATCAATCGCGTGTGGAACCTAATCTTGAACCTCAGGTAGGCCTTATTTTTATCACAATGTTGAATTCATTGGCCTTTGGATGTTTGTTTGAGCATTTGATATGAATATATGATTCTTTGTTTTTCTGTTTTCAGGTGTTGTTTGCCTACCCTCCAGAAAAGAAGCTGCCTCTCAAATACAAAGATCTTCTTTCATTTTGCTTCCCTGGAGGCATGGAGGTTGGGTGTATGCTTGATGGGTCCATTATATCTATATATTATATTCACATGACTTCTAGTTAGTTGGCTGTTGTGGATTTATAAAATTTAACTAATGTGAAGTTTATTCAGTTGCCAAATCACTGAAACAAACAAACCCTCAAAGTTTGAAACTTGAGTGAAGTTGATAACTTCTATTTCTCTCCCCTTTAATTTTGCACCCTTTGCATTGAAAAATCCAAATTTAATGGAAACTTTTACATTAAAAAAAAAATCCTTGCTACAAGGAGATATTATCCAATAAAAACAATCCAAAAATTTAATGGAAACTTTTCCAATTCTCTCGAGAATTGCAACAAAAGATAAAAAAAAGTAATAACTAGAAACTCTGGGTAGTTTGCATATGTTTTTAGCTGGAGTTGTGTTTATCTTCATGGACAGTGTGGCCCATTGTGGAATGTCACAAATCCAACAGTGTAGTGCATGCATAACTGACCCTTGTAGCCAAGTGATACTTCTATCCCTTTAGTGAGGGGAGGACTTTGTCTTGGTAAGGAGGGATGTGGAGAGGAAGTGCTAGCATATTATCACTCCACATAAAAGAGGAAAAAACAAAGAAAAGAAAAGGGTGGTTGTAACTCATTGCCAGTAATAAGATATGTGTGCAACAATAATTTAACCAGCACACTTGTGAAGTTTGTGTAGGAATAGAAAATTTTATCACAACTGATACTTTCTACTTTTAAAGAAGTTAAATATCTGAGGTTTTATGTACTTGACTGGCCTGAGAGTCTAGCCTTTCATTTTCTTTCTTCTTACTTATGCTTTAGTACCCCAAGTAGATTTTTCTATTCCTTTTTCTTTTCTCTTTTTACCCTAAAGTAGATGTGAGCAAATGTAGGCGTTTCTAAAACTTGGAGGTATGTGGTTTCAGGTTCATGCCATTGAGAGAACTCCTTCCATGAGTGAGTTGAATGAAATTTTGGTTGGGCAGGTATTTTTATACATTACTACCCATTTTATCATCAGAAGAGTTTTTTTATCAGCTAGTTTTGGTTATGGTACTTACTTGCACCTGTTAATGTTTTCCATCATTTTTTTTTCCTTACCCATCAAAAAAGTGATTTGTGTTTACCAAATTGGGTGCATTTTCTTTTCAAAATTGTACTATTAATAACCTCCAGTATAAATGATGAAAAACTGATCCTCTAGTTCCTTGTTTATGTTGCAGGAACACCTTAAACAAACTGATCTGTCCTTTGTATTCCGGTTACAGGTGAGCTAATGAATGCTATGTCTTGTTGGCCTTGTTTTCTTGCATTAGCATCATTTGGCCTTGCAATAAAAATAATTCTAAACCTTTGTTACCATGTGAAATCTTCTGTTTGGCCTATTAAATTTTTTTAATATTTTTTTTATCAGTAAATAAGAATTTTATTGAAGATAATAGGCATAGCCCAAGTACACGGGACATACACAAGAGCAGCACCTAAGCATGATTATCAAAAGAAATGGAGTAAAGTGTTTAAAAATAAACTTCTAAGCTCGACCATAGACCATTCTTGATCTTCAAAGCTTCTATCATTCCTCTCCCTCCAAAGGCACCACTAAAGACAAATGGGAACCATCCTCCTTACTGCTGCAACTTGCAGATTACCACGTAAGCCTCTCCAATTTGCAAGGAAATCAACTACCCTCCTTGGCATCACCCAAGCCAATCCAACTCTAGCAAAGAAGTCATTCCATAGGGTAGTGGCCAGTTGGCAATCTCTCAATGAAGAAGTAAATGATCCACCGATTCCTTACTCTATTTGCACATACAAAACCAATCATTATGATAATCCGACTTTTCCTTAGATTATCTATGGCCATCCATATGAAGAAAGTTGGCTTTTGGGGGTGCCTTAGTCCTCTAAATGCTCTTCCATGAAAATGGATTTGCATTTTTCACAGTGATAGATTTATAGAAAGAACAGACAATGAACTTCCCTTTCTTCAAGAGGCTCCAAAAAAGCTTGTAAAATAGAGAAGATTGTAAAATTCAGTGAATGCTTCAACTTTCCAATTTTGCGCAACTTGAAAGAAAGTGACATTCCATTGAGGAAAGCCACTAACTAGTTCCAAGAGATTTGCGATTGTCTTGTGACTTCAGCTTCCTTGAGGGTTCTATCCCCACAGCATAGGTCGTGCCAAAATTTGATTCTAGACCCTTCTTCCTCTCCAAACCAAGTATGTCTAGAGAAAAGATCACATCCTCTTCTCATGTGTTTCCAAAGCCCCACCCTATGTGGTCCACTGATCTCATTTAAAACTCCATCCACCCTTAGTACCACCAAAATGTTAGCCACGTTCTTCACATTAGGAACATTTCCCACCAAAACCATTTCTGACTCTGATAAGCTTACTTGCAACCCAAAAACAGCTTCAAAGCATAGCAGAAGAGCCCTTAACAGAGACATTCTGTCTTCAAGAATTTGTTTGCCTTTAACAAAGGCATTTTGGGGTTTTGATATGATCTTCTCCATAATCACACTCAATCTATTTGCCAAGACTTTGGAGAGTATTATGTACATCCCACCTTTACCTAATAGGGCGATAATCTTTTACCTCAACCACACCTGATTTCTTAGGAATGAGAGTAACGAGGGTTGCATTGAGGCTTTTTTCGAACCTTTCATATTCGGAGAATCCATCCCCGTAACATTATCCTTGATCACCTCCCAGCAAGTTTTAAAAAAGGCCATAATCAACACCCATCGGGGCCTAGAGCTTTGTCACCTGCCATGTTCTTTACCACTTTTTCGTATCTGTCTCCTCAAAAGGCCTCTCAAGCCCGTCAACTTCTTGTTGATCAAGAGATTCGAATGCAAGACCATCAAGCTTCGGTTCCATGAAAACTGTCCAGACAGTAAATGCTCATAATAATCAACAGTGTGCTGCATGATCATCGGAAGGTTTGAAGTTGCCACTCCATCTACCATCATTGTCGCAATGACATTGTTCCTTCCATGCGAGTTCACCATGCGGTGAAAATTTTGGTATATTTATCAACCATAGAACCTTTGACTTTATAGTTCTTTTTATTGGGATGACTTTCTTGCTATTTTAGATCAGAAGGTTGATCTTCATGCAGGGGCTATGTTTTCTATTTCATGGTCTAGAATTCGACCTTGGAACATTTTTTTGACTACCTTAGGCCCCCCATTCCGATAATGAAAGTGTTTCATTTCATCTCATCTCATCTTATCATTACAACTTTCCCAAATTTCCATACAAAATATATTAAACAATTCAAAATTTTCAATTTTCAAAACAATAATAATATTAAAAAATAATATTCAAACAATATTTTATTCAACTTTCAACTTTCATCTCAACTCATCTGAACTCACTATCCAAATGGCACCTTAGTGTTTTCACTTTGTATAGTGTAGTAATCAAGTTGGGTTCCTTGATTATACAAGTACCCACTAAGTTATTTTTGAGTCTAGCTTATCAAGCTGAGTACCTTAGTTTCTTTATTCAAACCATAGCCATTGGAACATCTTCCAGTACCGCATTTATGCAGAATCCCAATTAAGTACAGAACCCTGTCCTTTCATGATTTTCCACACCTACTCTTTATTAGTGCTTAAACTTGCAAAAATCTTTGTTGTTTTGATTTGTAGGGAACTTTGTTAGTTCTACTCTATAATCAACCTAAAAACTTGGCTAGTATTGTAAATAGTACAGAATCACCCTATTTATAAGTTTTTTTTTTAATTAATTGATTAATTTTATCTAAGAATGATCTATCTATTAGTACTGAATGAATATGAGTTCTGAAACATATGTAAAGGTTCTAAAGGAGCAACAGCTCATTTCAGAGAAAGGATGTTATCATGGAGGAGCATTAAATTTAAATTATAGAATAGTGATAGGTCTCATTTGTTTTTATGCTAAGATCTTGTGTGCTCAAATAAAAGGACGAATGCTGCAATCCTTACAGGATTTGACGTTCGGACACAGATTTTCTTAGTGTAACAAACTGCTAGGCTCATGGAGCTTGAGTATCTGTATATCTTTTGAAAACTTTAATCTTATTATTACCAGGGGAATATGTTTGTTAAGTCATGTCATTAAATGTGCTAAATTTTTAACCCCAAGGGGTTGGCCCAAGTGGTGAAGGCCTTGGTCTTGGAGTACCACTTCCTTCTAGGTCCAAGGTTCAACTCCTAATGGGTGCAAACAATCCTTTGGGGCCACACCCCCTGGTGAAAAGCCAGTGATTTAACCAGTTTCATGTAGGGAAACTTTCGAGTGTACGGTGCACGGGACTGGGATTTACTTTGCAGGGGTGGGTCCAAAAGGCCCTACCTTGGAGAGGTTCCCTGACATAAAAAAAAAGTGCTAAATTTTTAGTTTCTATTGGCTCTGACAGATACATTTAATGAACTCTTCTTTTTTGTTCTCTCTGGTACATACATACCTATTCAAATATTTTTTCATAGGTTGCTGATGATTCAACAATGTACGGATGCTGTGTGCTGGTTGAAGAATTAGTCCAAAAGCCCTCTGGATTACTTTCCATGATTTCAGATAAACAACCTTCTGGTCCTTCTTTGAGCCGTCATATTTTGACCACACGGAGATGTTATTGCATTCTCTCGAGGTTTCCCTTTTTCCAATTGCATTTTGGTGTATTGAATAGGTATGTTGGTATTTTTATATTTGAGTGACTTACTTTTGGTTTTTTTTATAAGTAAAATAAAATTTTACTGAAACAAAGAAACAATCGTTGCCTTTTGGTTTTTCTTTTTTGTAAGTAAATCAAGTCTATATTATTAACAACGCCAAAGACGTAACCTAATTAAAAATAAGAAAAGAAACAAAATATCATGGAAGCATAAAAGCTACCCAAAGTAACAAAATATTGAAAAAGAAAGTTTTATATCTTCAGCTTTTGATCCTGAAGTTTTATCATTGCTGTCCTTCCAAATATACCGCACTAGATAAATACGGACCAGCTTCCGCACTTGCAATTTGTTGGCTGCTATATAACCCCTCCAATTGGCAAAGAGATCTACCTCCTTCTGGCATAACCTAAGTCAATCCAACTTGACTAAATGATTATTCCACAAAGTATTGGCAATCCCACAATGGAGGAAGGTGGTTAACAAATTCGCCACCTTTTCCACACATACAACACCATTCTGTCACAATGATATGACGTTTACTTAGGTTGGCATGGTGAGAATCTTCCCTAAGAAGACTATCCAGGACAAAAAGCTGCTCTTAGAGGTGCCATACTCTGCCATTTATTCCTCCAAGGGAAAGGGTTACACGTCGAGGTATAAGGACCTTATAAAAAGATTGGACAGTGAACTTTACTTTCTTGTTAGGGGCCCAAGAAATTTTATTTGGACCTCCAAGACTTCGTCTAGAAGAGTATAAGAGATTTAAGAACTCTGTAAAGGCATCAACCTCCCAAAAGGTGGGATTTATCATACGAGCAAAGGGTAATGGGTGTTAGAATGTTGGGCTGCTAGAAGAATTGTGTATATGCATGTATGCATATGTTGAATGTAATAATAGATGTTTGACGTGCCTGGTTAGCACATGTTGCTTTAGGCAGTTCACAATGGGTTTTGTAATTGAGTTGGAATTACATATGATCTTTGATATCGAGGGGCTTTAAATAGTACAAGTTTCAACAGATCCTAGTACACAATTTGCATACCAACAAACTCTACTCTTAAGAGGATGGAAAGGGATAAGAAAAGAATAAAAATAAAATTCTGAACTTAAAGCATCTATAAGTTGAAGCTTTGTATTTACTATCAATGGCAAAATGAAACATTTTATCTTTCATGCCTTTCCATCTTTACATCTGTTGTTATTCTCCTGTAGCATATTGACAGAAGAAAGGTTAGAACGGTTAACACAAGGTATTCTTCTAAATTTGGAGTCCCCTGAGGATTGTTGGAAGACAGAAAGATTGGAAGAAAATGTAGGTACAGATTCAGATGGTGTATCACTGAATCATAGAGCTGAAGAGAACACGATAGACAGATCGCCTGAAATTTCCAAATTAAGTATAGGAGAGTGTAAACGTGAAGAAGTTACAGCTAATGGCCGTCATGAAGAGCATCAAATGCTCGATGGGGATTTTTGCCTGTTGAAGGAAGGTATCAATGATAATGTCTTCAATTCTCTGGATCCTGATTCTGAGACGGTGACAGCCAAAAGAGAATCTAGTGATACAAATTGTGAAGATTGTGCTTTGAATGCTAATGATTGCTTGGGAAACAAGGAAGTAGTAGAAAGGTGTCCACCAAATGCTGTTCTGCCACTCTTGCGGTATTGTCAGTATGAAAGCTCTGAATCTTCCTCCAGGTATATATCTTATTCACTGTATTATGTGAGAGGGACAATAGCGTGTTCTGGAAACATGCTTGCTTTCCTCCGTTTTGTGGACAGAGTATAAAAACTGATATTTTCTACTGGGACCTGCAGAAATTTATAATCTGTTATATATCTTTTACCTTAATGCGTGTACTTAATTACAATCTGTAGTGGCTGAAGGTATTTTGTATAATAGAGAGGAATGAAGGTAGAAATACTCTGATGATTAGTGATCTGATTTCTAAAAAATATAGGTCAAAAACACTATATTTGTTAAAAATTACAAAAAATGGAGTAAAAACATTTTCATGTGTTGAAGGCTTTTTTTCTTATATGGAGACAGAAATGTCGATCGTAATAATATTTGATTGTTAGTGGTGTCATTAGAATGCACTCTTGTATTGTAAGCTTCTTATGAATACCATATATATTGTTTTATGCAGTTTTCAGGGTTCTCCTAGTGAAGAGAGAAATTTTAGAAGTGATGTTGATGATACGGAGACAGAAGAGGTGTCATTCTCTGGCCGGGGAGCTCCCAGTGACCTCATTGACATTCTTGAATGGGCTAAGGTTCAATCGAGTCATATTTTAGACATGCCTATTTACATGTTTTAAAGCTGTCTGCCTCATAATTTATACCCTTGATCGCCTATTGACAATTGAATTTCCCAGGCAAACAACAATGGGTCATTACAGATTATTTGTGAATATTATCGGTTACATTGCCCTGGCAAGGGTTCAACACTTAGGTTTCATCCGTTGGAGCACCTGCACCCTTTGGAGTTTTATAGACCAGATGAAATAGTTTTACATTTTGCTGGCTCAACTATCGATTTGAGATCACGCAGCATGAGTCTCGGGTTTGCTGAGGTAGATTCANATTCTCCCCCCCCCCCCCCCCCCCCCCCCCCCCCCCCCACCAAAAAAAAAAAAAAAACCAAAAAAAATCTATCAGACCTTGGCATGGTAGGTCAATGACATCTTATTGTTGGTTATCAGGCACACAGTGCACTCTTAGCAGAGGAAGCAACTGCATTATCCGTATGGGCTGTTGCTTGCATATGTGGCTCCTTACGCCTTGAGAATGTAAGTTGATACCTAGTTTGTATCCAGCGTCATATCTGATTAATAATGCTCCCAAATTAATAGCTATTCATTTGCTTTTTATTCATTTTATGAATTGATTTATGTGATGTTTGCTGGACTCTCTTTTGTGTTGTCAGCAGCTTGGCTATTAGTAACGCCCTTCTCATCTTTTAAGAATAACTTACCTTTGGATTTCTTCATCACTTTCTAACGAGGATGTATATCTCTGTGTGTGTGTTTTGAGAATTACATTCATATGGGTAATAAGTAAAAGCTTATATGAATAATCAAGCATTAAAGCCGCGTGCACAAATTTTGGTCTCAGTTCCAATGTCGCCACATGTGGTGGTATCCTCTGTCTATAACATAAATTTGTTCTGATCAGGGCAACTATGTGGTTTCTTCCACCATCTTATGTCGAATCTATTGTAATTTGAATGTAAACAGTACTTAGTTGCTTGTCTGAGATGCTTGCATAATGGCTGAAACATAGTTGATTCTCTTTCTACTTTGCAGGTATTAACATTGTTTGCAGGAGCCCTACTGGAGAGGCAGATTGTGGTGGTTTGTTCCAATCTGGTATGTAATTTGTCTCATGTAAAGTTTATGATGATCTGACGAAGATGCATATTTCACTGCCCAACCCTTGAACTTCTATTTGAATCATTTATATTTTTTCATTTCTAAAGATTGTATTGGATTTTTTTATTTTATTTTATTTATGTACAGGGAATCCTATCTGCTTCTGTCTTGTCCATTATCCCTCTCATTCGTCCTTACCAGTGGCAAAGCCTGCTAATGCCGGTATAGAATGTTGCTCTGGCCTTTGAAATTTTAGTGAACTGTTATTTTTAGCATTACTCTGAACTATTCTTCGTGTACTAATCACGCGCATAAACATCCAGGTTTTACCGAATGACATGCTGGACTTTTTGGATGCACCTGTCCCTTACATTGTGAGTGTAAATGAACTGTGATTTTAATGTTTCTTTCGACAATTATCATCTCAGAATAAAATAACAAATGGGGGCCTATGGACTATAAATGGATTCAAGATTTCCATTTTACAATTGCATAATGTTGGAGAATTTCAGGGTTCTTATGATGGAGACGATTCAGATGAATTTGTGGCTTCCGGCCCTGGACATCTTCATTATTTTCCTACTTTGTGCTGTTTTATCCATCTTATTCATCACTAAAAGTTATTTTCCTATGAAGGTTGGTGTGAAGAACAAAACCAATGAAGTACAGTCGAAGTTGACTAATGCCATCGTGGTTGATGTTAACAAGAACCAGGTTTGTGCTTTTCTTTCCAGATATTTTTTTTGCATACCTGTCTTGGACATGATAAAATAGAATGGTTGACTGATGTATTATCCTAGTTTGTTTGCCCTCATTCACTTGTATTACCTTAAAAAAATATGGTCATTAATCTTATAAAAAAAAAAAAAAAATGGTCATTAATTGTAGCTATTTTAGAAGTTATTGTTAACATTTTTCCCTTGATAGAAGATGTAATACCGTAAATTGAATTGAGTATAAGAAGGTGGTGAATGGGATCCCGAATTGCTTGGAGAAAGAAGTTGTTGTCCTTTATAATGATTTCAAAGAGCTTCAATCATAACCTTGACTAATGCTTTTAGAGTATGGGCCCAAACGTGGCTTGGGCTTTCCTTGGGTTATTACAAATGGTATTAGAGCCAAACCAGAAGAAGTGTGGGACTTGAGCCATGCCACCTATGGCCTGGTGAGGATCTAAGGGATTTAAGGGGGTAGATTGTAATATCGCGGATTGGATTATGTATAGGAAGGTGGTGAATGGGATCTCGCATTACTTGAGAGAGCGAAGTTCTTATCCTTTATAATGATTTCAAGGAGCTCCAATCGTAACCTTGGCTATTCCTTTTGTAGTGTAGGCCCAAATGGGGCTTCGGTCGTCCATGGATTCTTACAGAAGCTATTGCTAAAAAACGATTTTAGGTTTTAAATAATTTCTATCTTAGATGGTTCAGCCTGGAGATAACAATTTGGTTATGATATTCCATATCAAAGTTTTACATTCACGAGATTTTGCTGTCATCCATGATAAACATTGGTTATGAAACCCTAGGGGCTGGTTCAAGTGGTAAGAGCCTTGTTCTTAGTTTCGTGCTCCCTCCAAGTTTAAGGTTTGGACCCTTGGGTACAGAGAATTTTTAGGGGCCATATCCCATCGTGAAAAGCGGATGTATACCTGATCTATGACATGGCGATGCATTACATGGGTTCAAGGTTTAACTTGGTAAAAGACATGTTGCTTTTGCACAGTTTCCAAGATTCCTCTTCATAAAAAAAGCATCGGTTAAGACTTGGAAAGCATTCTTATGGGTCTCGCGGGGTTGAGGCTCATGGATAGACTTGGGCCTCGTTTGGTTATATAGATGGGATGAGGTGAGATGAGAAATCTATGAATAGTAGTAAGATAGTTTGTGAATAGTAGTGAGATAGTTTGTGAATAGTAATGAAATGATTTGAGTTAAAATGTTTTATGGGGTTTTGGGAAAGGAGAGAAAAAGTTGAATAAAAATATTATAAATTAAAATATTGTTAGAATATAATTTTTTAACATTATTTTTGTTGGGATTTGAAAAAGTTGAATTGGTTATTGTGTTCTGTTTGGAAGCTTGCAAAAGTTATAATGATTAGATGAAAAAGTTGAAATTGAAAGTGTTTTTGTTTGAATAGAGTTTGGATGTTAAGATGAAATGAGATGTGAAGAGATAGGTTGAGACCATCTGTGAAACCAAACAGAGCCTTAAGAAAAATGATTTGCATAGTTTCCAAGATTCCTCATCATAAAAAAAGCATTGAATTAAGACTTGGAAAGCATTCTTTTGGGTCTTGCAAGGTTGAGGCCCATGGATTTTATATCTATGGCATGGATAGATTTAAGAACAATGATTTGTGCAAGCCCAGAGCATGCAACCCCTTTAAAAAAAAAAAGTGGGTCAAATCTGAAAAATTTCCACTTTTTATGGTGGGTCTCACTTTTTGTTTTCCAAAGAGCTTGCAAACCCTGGGCTTGTATCTAGCATTACTTGAGATTTGATTGTCAAAATGGTTTGATGGGTGAGTAGTGTTGATAAAAGCGCACTTAGGTGCCAAGGCCAGAGTGCTTCGCTTACCAAAAGCGAAGCATTTTTATGAAAGAACGCTTTAAGTGTTCTTTTTGGGGCCTTTTGTTTGAGCATAAAGAGCCGAAAAGCACATTTTTGAATATTTTGATTCAACCATGTACCATGTACTTTTTTTTTTAATTTATCGAAAAAGAAATTATTATTATTTTTGAGTGGCTATCAAGTATCATGTGTATATGAAGTAAATCACAAGATAATTATATAAAATTTTTATGTTCATGTAAAGCTTGGCCACCCAGGTGGGTGCCCTAGTTTTGGCCACTAAATGGTGGCCATATATATATTTTTTTTCAGTTTAAATAAAAAATCAGTTTTTATTTATAATTATGTTTTAGAAGAACAAACTTAATTATTTTAAAAAATAAAAATTGACACACGACAATCTATGAAGCTACTAAGCAATTAACTTTGACGGACGACAAAATTAACAAAGGGCCTTTCTTTAATTAACTTTTTTTTTTATAAGTAATAAATTTATTCAAAGAAACAGGTATGAGTCCAAGTACATAGGACGTATACAAAGGAACACCTACATCTTCCAAAAACGAAAAGAAAAAAACTAACACCAGAAAACTAAAACAAAAGCAGAAAATTTTCCTCTATTACAAAAGCTTTAACCCAAGAACTCAAAGTACTAAAAAACAAATCCCTAAGCTCTCCCAAAGAGCGTTCTTTATCTTCGAAACATCTCCCATCTCTCTTTAATTAACTCATACCGCATGGGGTTATTTCTTAAAAGAATTACAGGATCTTAAGGGGCTTGTTGGGTGGTTTTTTGGGCTTTTTGGGTCTTTAGGGGCTTGTTGGGTCTTTTTGGGCAAGGTTTTTTCTTGTATACTTTCAGTGTACTTGGTTTCTCCTTTTGATATATAAAATTTTTTACTTATCAAAAAAAAAAAAAAGTATCCCATTGCATAAGGGTTTTGACCTGAACTTCCTAATTTTATGTAATTAGGTGACTACTTGATTTTCATGTTGCATTGCTCTAATAAATAGAGTTAATAGGCTAAATATATTTCCATCTTGCTTTTTAAACCGTTGTTATTGTATTTTTTGTTATTATCCATTAATTTTAAAATATGTGCTTTAGTTTAATTAGGCATGCACTTGTGCTTTGCACTTTGTGCCTACTCTCTAGACAGCATTTGCATTAAGAGCGCCTAGCTCTTTCACCAACACTGTGGGTGAGTACCCATGAATGCTTATGCACGGCTCTATAATCTTGGCCATCAAATGTAAAGCCCCAAGTCAAGCTTAAGTGCATGCTTTTCTTTTGCATCATTTAATTTGTATACCACTTTTGATGATGTACTTTTGCTACTTATGAAGCTGTTTTGTATGATTTCGTTTTGTGACATTTTGTAAATTGTAATATTTATTTGGACCCGTAGATTAAACTTCGCAGCCAAGTTACCTGTCATTAAAAGAAAAAACAAAACTTTGTGACCGACTTATTAAATACTTATTTATTGCATGTGCATTAGGTGAAGTCATCGTCAATACCTCAACTGCCACAACAAAAGGAGTTACTTTCCTCCTTAAGTCCTTATCATGCAAGGCTTGTTGGAGAAAGTTATTTGGGGAAGAAACGGCCAGTGTACGAATGTACAGACGTGCAGGTATGCTCTTCTTCCTGATCTGTTTTGTCACCATTATCCTTCCCTTGCAGCCTCCGCCACCTCAGTCAAATTTTCTTTTTCTCACTATTTGCAAGTTTTCAGAGTTATTGATGATGAATACCAGGCTAGCAGGAAGCACCTTGTTCATAATCTTCTAGAGTGGTTTCCTCTGTTTGTATTAGAAAGAACATATTGTCAGAACCTAGCAACGCTGAATTGTATTGTGTTGATGTTTTTAACCTTATAGTATAATTCTTAAGAAAGTTTGGATCAGTAGTAGCTTTTTTTTCTAATCATTTCCTTAAGAATTTGAGGCACTGGAAGTCTAGTTGTGTATTACTTTTTTTTTAAAACAACTTACTAAGCCATAAAGCCATAAAACTGTAAATGTAACAATTGGATACATAAAAAAACCCAGGAGAAACCAAAGGGCATACACTTTTCCTAAAAGAACTCTGAATATCTCATGAGATAAACGTTTATTTCATTCTTCATTAGGTCAATATCTCCTCTGGTAATTCTAGCTTGGGGACTTCTACATTGTCAAAAGCAATTAGTTTTGAAGTCTTGGTAGCCCACACATACTGTGTCTAAGATTGTGCACCAGTCCTACATCTTGTAGCCAGCAAGGGGAGCTGCTCTTTGGATATATGCATCTTGGTGGACCAAACCTTCTTTGTGTCCTTCAGTGTGGTCTGCAAAGTTCACTTTCATAATATATCATATAGTAGGTGCATAAAAAGAGGCTTATAAGAAAGACTTATCATTACAGCATATAACCTGAAAATCTTTTGTAAGAAAATTTTAACATTTATTTTAAAAGCGCATGATCATACTTCTTACCTGGTTTCCAAAAGTTATAAAATCCACACTTCGTTAGCAACCTAAAGAAAGCATTCGTAGTCATCACCCTACATGCTCTTACATTTAGGGTCAAATTTGATTTCTTTGTTTGACAGTTGTGTCTTCTTAAAAGAATAAAACTCTTTTTCATGGACGATCATATTACACATTTAAGTTGACTTGTTTCTCAAACCTAGCAGAATGCCAGCCAGTGGTCTTTGTCATTACTCCATTCTCCATTGATTATTCTTCTACGAAATAATCTCTGGTTTTGAATGTGGAACTTAGGCTTTAGTGCCTTTTTCTTTAGATTGGCTTCTTATCTTTTTTTTGTTAAGTATAGATTGGCTTCTTATCTTCATTGACCATCTCTGTTTGGTCGGAACAATTATTAAGCCTGGGCAAACAATTAATACCACCAAGGAAGGAAGTTATTTTTTTCTTGTCAAATATCGATGATGTTCAATTTGTCATGTTCTTTCCTCTTTGAGATTGTCTTTGTAATGATGTGGCAACTATAATTACAGTGCTATGTTCACTGCTGTTTTCTTGTATTTGAATGCAGGTTGAAGCAGCCAAGGGTTTCCTAGTGGTGCTAAGGTCTTACTTGGACTGTCTTTGCTCAAAGCTCCGTTCACACACAATTACAAATGTACAGTCAAATGATGATAAGGTTTGTATTTAGTCCCAATTGGAATGTTAGGAGATCTTGGTTTAAATTCTTTCTAATAGTTGGGTGGCATCTAGTAAACAAACATCTGTTCTTTTGTTTCTGTTATAGTCCCTATATTATTGGAAGAAACAATTTACGCCATGAACTTGTGACGATTATTACCTCTTAAGAAACACTGACCATGTTCTCTTAAAAGGGAATCAGGCATTTAAGTGGTACATACAAGTAGTACAAAAATAAACGGGATAAGAATTCCAAATTTATGCAGTAGTATGCTGTAAAAGTCAGCGCAGGGATTGGAACACTGATCCGTGCCCTTGTTCTTGAAGCAAATTCATGCTTTCTATCTTTCAACTTGATACCATTGCTTGGATGCATTTGAAAGCCTTGAGATTATTAACAAATAACAGAAGAAAAATCCTGCAATTCATGAAATATATCTTCATCCTTCAAGGAACTTCCAGCACTGATAGGCATATTTGATGCCTTGGGGAGCCATTGAGAGGTGACTAAAACACCAAACTAGGGGATTACCGGAAGGGGAAAAAGCAAGTTCCGGCCAGGCCAGATAAGATTTCTTTTCTCAAGGAACTGCACATTTTTTTGGTATTCAGGGAAATTGAGAAAAATAAGTATATGGGTGCATTTGCTACGTCTTTGTGCCAGAACAGTTGAGGACTTTGGGAACAATGAGCAGAAGAAGGGGCATTAATCCTACCACTAACAAAGCATACGTATGGCCTGACGTATGATAAAAGCATAATTTTTCTCAATGAGGACCTTTTATCTCATCCATGTATGAATGAGATCAAAGTTAATTAAGTTTTTTGCTATACATATTAAAAGAACAGTCACTAACATATTGGATGGTGAGTGATGGACAATTGGAAGACTGCAAACATAGATGCCCAATTGTTTGATGATTTCACCTGTGATTTTGAATAGCGAATAGTCACTTGATAAAATTGACTTGTTTTGGCAAAGCTATAAAAGCATATTGCTGGAGATCTGACACAACTTCCTTATACTTCATCATAGGTATCATTGCTTTTGAAGGAGAGTTTCATTGATTCATTCTCTAGCCGTGATCGACCATTTATGAAGGTGTGTTTCCTTTTCATCCAACAATGTTTACACTAGTTTGTTGAAGCCAATTTTAGTGGTCACTGACTATTTGAGGAATTAGCTTGCTAACAGAATTAATCAGAGATATTCTTTTTTTATCTTTGCCACCGCTTGAGCATCATAGTCTTTATTTTTTTCTGCATATGAATGTGTCAAAGGAAAAAGGTAGGCTATTCTCTAAGAAAGAACCAATGGCATTTAAGATGAATGAGACTTCTTCCCCCCTAAAAGAATGAGATGGCAAGTAAAGTCATGGGTTCTAGTTGCATGGAGTGTATGAGTTATTTACTAATTAAGAGAAGATCTTAAAGACTAATTGGCCACGTCTTTTCCACCTAGGGCCCAAGCATCAGTTTACAACCATGATATTGGTTTATCTTTATTCATGAATTAGTTTTGAAGGTCATTATGGAAAAAAACACGAGGTTTAAGCCAAATTACTTGACTCGGGTTGAACTGTAGACAATCACTATTTTGCATTACCTTTTTGCACCTTATTCTAATCCTCTTAATGTTCTGCACAGTGGAAAGTACTAAGAAATCATATCATATTAACTTGTTTATTCCACTTTCTGTTGTCATACCAAGCAGCATTTTGTGGACACGCAACTCTTCTCTGTACATACAGATCTTGTTCTCTCTTTATTCCAGAAAGAATAGTGCTTCCATGCAAGATTGGCCTGAAGTTTGTATGGTGTCATTCTACATTGAACGCAAGTTCAATTTGTGTAATTATTCAATCATAAAATTACATAATTTTCCAAATATCATATGAGCAAATTTTTCCTGGCTTTGAATGCGGCTGTAATTTATTCTTCATATTTCATCTCCAGCCCTCTCTCCTTCAATGTATACTGAATATGTAAAGTCCCATCTGAATTGTGTTCTGCATCCCATCTGAATTGTGAATACCACCATTACATTTTATCTATAGCAATTCATTGCACTTTTCTGATACTTCTCCATCACCACAATAGTCGAGACTTGGGATCAGCCCCAGTAATGACAACTGCCATTTGGGATATAGAAACTGATGTTGAGTTCAGATTTTAGCATCAACTCAAGTTTTGAGAGTTTCTTTGTATTAACTTAATAGAAGGGCACCAGGTAAGGTTGAAGCTTGACATTAGCCAAATGGATCATTGCATTGAATGTGATTGAAAGTAGAGTAAAAATCTCAAAAATGTCGTCTGTCTATGTATGGAACCTTTGAATGAAATATGGTTTATGCAGGAAAATATTTCATAGAGTCAGGTGTTATGTACATATGATCAGTTTTCTCTGCAGAATAAATAAATGCAAGTTGGTACAAGTTCCTTGGCAGACACCATACTGAATGGACTGCAACTGGTCTCCCTGGACACTGTAAATTTTTGTGTCAGTTCTTTAGTGTCGTGGACCACCATTACCCCGTTTTGCATGGAGTAGACTAATTTGCTTGTCCTTGTTAAAGCCGTGCTCTCTTTAGTCTTTGCAACTATAGCAAACATGAAGGGGCTCTCGANACACTTTCACTACTATTCTTTACTTTATTATTATATTTTTATCTATTTTTTCTACTATTCATTACTTTTTATATACTTTTTACTACTATTTAATATTCTATTATTATTTTTTTACTACTATTCACAAACATTCTCAAACACTTTCACTACCTAAACCAAGCCTAAGTCCTTAGGTAAAGCCTATCACGCCTTGCTCTTAGAATTTTAGTTAGGGCTGGGCAGGCCCACAAATCTGAGACACCCATGCGAATCCATCCGGCCTCCAAGGTCACAGGCAAATTTCTCACTCGTTATCTTAAGTAAGGTGGAATCGATTTGGATTGATCCGGTTTTATATAAATTTTGGGATCGAATTGATATATATTGGTTTTGCATTTTCAAGAATTGATACTGCACCAATTACTCTCCTAAATCGATATTTTTAGTTTTACCGATTTTTCAGTTTTTAATATATATTAAATCTCCAATCTTTTATACTTATATATATATTAATAAATATAAATATTAGTAATACACTAATACTATATGTTTGTGATAATATAGTAATTAATATACTAATATACTTACTAATATATTTATCAAAAGGAATATGTTGAGAATTTATTAAGCTATAAAATGTAATTAATATATATTTTATATTTGAAACATATGATCAAATAAATATTCATATTTAAGATTAAAATTTTATGTTATAAATTATAATATAACATTATTTCTTATATAATTATAATTTATAAAAATTATATATAATATTAAAAATTAATTAAAAATATATAAATTTGTGAGCCGATCCGGTTTGGTCCTAGAAAACATAAAATCGAGATCGGATCGGTTATGACTGATTTTTAAAATGGAGGAATGGGTCTCGGACCGAACTGGTCCAAAACTGGACCGAACCAATCGGTCCGGGGGCCGGTTCTTCGATTCATTTTTACAGCCCTAATCCTAAGCAAACATGCTCTCTTTAAACATTTGAAAAAAAAAATTAAAAAATCTCTCCCAACACTTGGAAAGTAAGGTTTGGCTTTCAAGATGGCGTCTTATATTATTTTGTCTCATATAATCATTATAATTTTTTTTAAAATTTTTATTTAAAATATAATAAATAACTCAAAATTTTTAAATCATAAAATAAAAATAATTTTTTAATAATATTTTATTTAACTTTTACCTTTTATCTTATTTCATTTGTATAACCGAAGAGACATAACTCTACCATTTCTTCTTCCTCTTCTATTGTTTTAGAAGTGTTCTTTAAAGTAAGTTTACAACCAGACATCTTAATTTAGAATTAATCTTTGCATCAATCTATACACCACATACCATAATTTTTTTTATTTATTTTTATTTGTTTCTCTTATTAAATATGTATTATATGGATGATGAATAAAAAAATATAAATATTTCAAGAAGAGTAAAATAAAAAAAAATTGAAAAAAAATAAAAATAAAAAATAAAAAACATATTAGTGTGTGGTGTATATGCTTATGCATAGCAATACTCCTTAATTTAATATGTTGTATCTGCTTTTAACAAAAACATGTTTTACAATGTAATATATTCTCTCATGTTTCTCTTGCTTTTTCTCCAATTTTCTCATTTTTGCTTTTTTCTCCCTTCATTTTCTGTCAAATTTTGCCGCTCTCCACCCATCATCTTCATACAGGATCCCCACCAATAGAACCGCCTCCATGAGCTCCACCACAGCTGGCCGCTACGGCCTCCATATTACCGGTGCATGAGAGCCACGCATCGTCCCATTGTGGTGCAATCAATGCCTCATTTGTATTTTCTACTTAGTTGTCAATCCCCGACTAACTTTTGGGTTTCTTTCTTATTTTCTTAGCACTTTTCCTCCTCAAATCTCCTCATTTTTGTTCAAAAGAAAAAATCCTAGATCTGTTGTCGCCATTCCCCCACCATCGACACACACCCCCTCGCCGACTTGGAATATATCGCTCTATTGTCCCCTACCACCAGCCCAGAAATACACTCGACAAGTGGAGCACAGCCCACGAACTTACCCCACGCGCCGGCGCTTCTCAAGCTTTTCCTCCATCTCCAACTTTTATCGAAAGTAGAGATGAGTTCTTACTTGTAATTTTGAGGACCTGGAGGACGAGAGTATGGAAAGCTCTATCAGATGGCTTAAAATGGTCAACTACAGTGCACCTGTATCTACTGATTCTCATCAACAGTACCTCAAATCTCTCGCAATTTTGCAATCGAACTGCCTTTCGGCAGTCGCTGTACTCGAGGAGCATGGGTTCGGATCAATGTTCTGGCTCCATTTCCCATTTTGTAGGTGTTATACAAATTTTGTATCTCCTTTTTTTTTTAATGGAATTTATTTTATTTATATATATAAGAAAAGAACGTTCCCTCTCTCTCTCTCTCTCCAATAACCACGCAAATTGCATTATTGCAGCAAGGATAGACAAAAAAAAAATTATAACGGGCTGATTAAATAGTGAGTTGCGATGAAATAAATTGAGATGAAAGTTAAAAGTTGAATAAAATATTATTAAAATATTAATTTTTCATATTGTTATTATTTTAAAATTTTAAAAAATAAAATTATTTATTATATTTTATAAGAGAATTTGAAAAGATTATAATACTTGTTGGAGTGATTCTTGAATCCTGCTCTCCTCTTCTCATTTTTCTTCTTGTTTACTATCTTGTAGAGTTTAGACCAAGATTTTTGTTGTATAATTTTGACTAGAATTAAGTCTAGATGCTTATAGACATATGATATACTTGATTTTAGCTAATTAATGCTGCTATTTATTTTGTGTTAGTCGACCCCTAAAATTTTCATTTTCATATTCATTGATGTTGTTTGATTTTTTTATTATTGATTTTTCCTCT